>OZ012738.1:431847954-432080454 GCA_963859935.3 Lathyrus sativus
ATTACCAAAAGGATCGACAACATGTCTGCTATCAATCTGAAAAAGAATTGGATAACACATGGAAGAAGCAAGCACATAGAAATGTGATTACATTATCTTTGAGAGCAACTGGCAAAAGCGAAGCTGAACTTAGAACATTGCGGAACTGAGAATCAGATTGCAAACATCATTACAAAATGGGTGCAGGTCAAAGTATTCAAGAAATTAAGGTCTATAATGAATATAGATAGCTTAGACACAATGAATCATGTGGTGTGTTGAATTGTAGTTCCTTGTGTCGAAGCATGTTGCTCGACATAAGCAAGGAAGTGTCGAAATTGTGGTCATGACGAAGTGTGTCTCGACAGGATTGTGACTTAGTTTTATTTGGTTGGTTTAGCTAAGTTGTTAGGTTAATTGGAGATTGCTTGTTGTGCAAGCAATATCAACCTAGAAATAGAGAGGTACCCTATTATTGATTGTATCACAACACGAAAATTCAGTGCATAGAAAAGTTGAATAAATCTCATTTTAAGAGCAGCAGTTTCTCTGCAGAATTCACAACTTTTCTTCTTCCTCTCTTTTCTGCAAAAAAACCTAATTCTCTTTCATCCTCAATTTATCTTTTTTTTTCTTCTTTTTAAATAATCATTGTGCAACGATATCATCTTGCAAGAAAAGTTGGTTGATTCGCTCAAGTTAAGAGTGAAGAACAAGAGGGATAATCAATCAGAAAGATTGATTCTTGTTCATGAAAATTTGATTCAAAATTTGATTTAATTCCAACAATGACGATCCCTAATTGATTTATTCAAACATGAACTTCGAGAACTATAGGTGTTTTATTTTAGAATCTAAAATCTTAAATATATTTGTGTCGATTGCGAAAGAAAAGGCAACCCAGATACGATTGTAGTCCAAAAGAATATGAAACGATATCGAACTACAAATTGCTAAACAATAAAGTAGCAAAACACCCACCATGACAAAGTGTCAGAAACACGTCTAGATATGCACGCTACGAAAGTGGATGTCGTAGATATTTATCTACTTTTTCATAAATTGCTTATTATCGTGTTCAAATTTGAATAATCAATATGGTAAATCTTCATAGATTATCACAACCTTTGTCATGTTTTTATTTAGCTAAATCATGTTAGGTTAAATTCAGTACTTATACACATCTACCTGTAAAATCAATCTTTTTATACTTTTTGACATTGTCGTGCTCTTGCAGCTTAGCAATCAAGTTTTTGAGATCCCACTAGAACACCATAAGTGGGACGAATTTTAAATACCATTAGTGGGATCATTATCTTCTTTTTACTGTGTAGACAAACCGAAATATTTCCCCACTCCGACATTTTCAAAATTGCCTTTAGATATATATCCAATCAACAAAATTTTTTTTCCACCATAACCTCATCTTTTATTTTCATTAGTTGATTCACGCCAACCATGTTTTTCTCTCAGACTTCACAATTCTAATCGATGACAATTATTTGTTTCTTTTTCAATTATTTTCTAAAAAAATATATTTTTCAGATGCATAGGAGAGTTTCCAGATTCCAATATCCGGATTGTATTCGAAATTTGAACTCCCGACATATTTTTGGCAAAATTGTTGTGACTTGCTGATGATAATGTGATAGTAACATCTAAGGTTTTTATTGTTCTACCTTAAGACATACTGCCGTTCGCAAGTGGTTGCATTACCAAGATTATTCTAAAAAAAAAAAAAAAAAGTATCAGAATTAACTTTTTTTGAACTGAAAAATAGTAAAAGCATTGTGAGGGATAAGTAACTAGACTATATTGATAATAATAAAATGTAACCCATCCTACAGAAAATATTTTGGTGGTAATTATACTATCTATTTTAACAAGATAATTAGTAATTGAAACAATAGATCAATAAAAATCATATTCTATTAAAAGTTACCTCAATTTCACTCTGAAGTTGATTGATTCCTTCGGTATTGGAACAGAAATTCTGAATATTCAGGTTTTGTTCACGGACTTGTATTTCTCATTTACTCATTTCAAGTTACAAAAAAAAAAGGCAATATCAAAATATAACTAAAGGAGTAACCGGAAAAGGCCAAAAAGAGAAACAAGTAACCCACCAAGGAGACATAGTCTAAGAACCTTCTTCCTCTTCCTTGGACTTAAAGAAGTAAAGTGAGATAAAGTTTCTTCTAAAATAGATTCACCGTCCAGAAAATACACCTGATAATAGCATCACAAGCATAGGAGAATTAACAATACAAACAAAAACTTCTTCTGTCTCATAAGTAACAAATCAAAAGGCTTGCTTGCACACATTATCTATCTCTTTCAAGTTGTATTTGCAATGAGTACAACAGAAGTGTAGATGTCAAGGAATCACAAAAAAGCATTCAATGAAACATCAAATAAGGTTGCATATATTTATGGATAATTTTAATTTACACTTATAATGCACATATGCAGCACCAATGCTTGAGATGAGACAATGCCTAACATAAGCAAGAAGAAATTCATCACTTACTGGTAAACCATTGAGAAGAGCCAGAGCTAGAGAAACATGGAATGTCCATATTAAAATCCTTTCCAGAAAATTTGGAAAATATGCAACGATCTTTGGTCCCCAGCGAGGCTGATATGATGTTAGGTGAATTGAACGTGCCATTGAGATAACATCCCCAACAAAAATGAAAGTAGCATTACAATTAGTTTCTTTAAGGCCAGAAGTTTTGGAAACTGGAAACCTGTTTTCTTCATGCAAACACTCATGAAAAGGACTTGAATATGTGATCTCAACCCATACCATTCCAGGCTCCTGAACTGGAGCTAAACAAAACTCATCCTATGAACAATATGAACTGAAGATTCAGTATGCATTGTAACTTAGTGTCTGAGAGAAAGAGATTAGAGACAAACTAGAAAGGTTACTAATATTCAGATAATTATCTACCTGAGAGCACAGACAGCTACTTCTCTTTGATGTAGCTAGCCCCCAGCCATCACCGCACTTATCAAGTTTGACAACATCTTTGGCGTTTAAGCAGTGAGTATTCCATCTCCCATTTGATAGTTCAGTTTCATTCTGACCATCATCCAGTGTAATATTGTCAGAGCATGAAAGTTTTACGAAGGCAGTAAGTTCACCGGGACAAACATGTTGACTTTCCAGCAATTCAGTCATTTTGCCTGCTTCCATCACTAGACTAGGGACACAGTAACCCTTTGTATTATTGAGAACACCCAAGTCTCCAATGTGCTGGGAAATATTTATATTTTTAAGCTGGTTGTCATACGTCAAAGTATTAAGCCTCAACCACTCTTGAGCATTTATGATGGGTACATTATCTACGGATAGAATAATATCACCGGGTGCCAAATAACCAAACAAAGGTGAGGTTGGTGGTACATCCAAAACCTGTCTCACACACAGCCATCATACATACAATAAGAAAGATGGTGTATAAACAAAGAAAATGGTCAATCCAAAATGATCAAGAAGTAGTACCATCGGGCCATGATCACTGCTGTAAAAGGGAAACAAGAGCAAGGGCAGGAGGAATAATGTCAATCCGCAAGCTGCACAACACTAGAAAAAAGGTTGATGTTGAAGAAGTACAATCAGCGATCTGGACTTATGTAAAAGTCTAAAACAAATAAACAAGCATTCATATACACGTCAAGTCAAAACGAGCTGAAATGAATGTGGAAATGTTTCTGCACTGACTCGGGTGAAAAAAAGTTTAAAATTGGCATGAAACTGTGAGTTTAGAGCAAGTTCACGAGTTCGATTTAGTTATTTAATCTGGCTCAAATTCGCATTAAACCCTTTTTCATTTCATCCTTCACATTTGAAACAGAGGCAGCACTGGAACACAGCTCAAAAACGTAACATGCAAAGAGAACTGCTCCTCTCCAGCAACACACTAAGAAATCCACTCTCTAGAAACGGTCACTGAAACATGACCTTCACAGGGAATGTGCCCAACACTAAAACAGAACCTCTCCTCTCAGGCAGCCATCACTGCAACATGCACAGCACTGAAGGACAACCTCTCCTTATGGAGTTGAAATTGAGTTATTGTTGTCATGATGGTAATGTAGAAGTATACGTCATGTATAGGATTTTTAAAATGACTTTTAACATTAGGTAGACTCTTACAATCAGAGTGTACATAGGTAAAACAAGTTGACCGCTTGACCTAGAATCTCGAGTTTCACAACCATGATATGAATTATATACATGTATTTCCATATACATGTATAAGGATAGAAGCATAGGATTGAATGACGCCTGTGTAAACAAAATCAATCTTTTAGGCACTGAATCAGATGAGGAAAAATAGATTGAAGGGAGCCTCTCCCTTGAACCCAAGGTGATTTCAAAGAGAACATAGAAATATGAAATGATAGGGTACAAAATGACCACGGACCTTGGAGACTCTGTTATCTTCTCCTAACTTAATTAATTCCTAGAACAATTTTTTCCCCTTCTCCCTATTCTATTTATAGCAGTATAACAGCCTACACTAACTCTCCCAAGAGTAACTCTAATAGAACAGTAAATCACAGCACAATATCAAACACATGGATGGTGGAAAAGTTCTGCAACTGTATTGAATGAACAATTACAGAGAAAGATAAAGTAAGAATGTCTGACAATGGTACAATATCAGCCCCAAAAGCTACAAGAGCTTCCCTTACAATGAGAGACTCGTGATCTCACGCCTTTCCAGAATAACAGAACGCTTAGCTACCTATTCTCTCTCATGCTTATACTATATAACTAATTGAATCATACTTTTCCTATCAGAATGCTTAGCTACCTATTCTCTCTCATGCTTATACTATAAATCATGCTTTTCCTATCACACCTGCCATGTCATCATTCTTCATTCCCTTCCCACGTTTCCTAGTGTAGACTTTCCATATTTTGGGCTTCATTCCATTCTGGCCCACATCACCCACCGCACAACCATATTCCTATCAAACTCCAAGTCTTCAAACAAGCGAGGATTGGGGAAAAAAAGGTGAAACAACCTTCTTCAAAAGAGAGGCATGAAATACATTGAGATGGAACTAATTGTAAATTGTAATTGACAGGCTATGTTTTCAATTTGCTTGAAAACTTGATAGGGCCTATAAAACGTGAGTCCGTGACAGTTAGCTTCTATTTCTTCTTCTTGGCTGGAAACTTAGGCCGATAAGTCTATGTCGAGAAAAATCCAATCTCTAATATGGTAAATTGGTAATGCGTCTTTTTTTTTTTTGCAGTTCTACACATTTTGTGCTTTAAGTAGATTAACCTGTAACTAACTCAGGATAGCAAACCACCTCTCCAAAATCATCGATTAACATCCTTTACTGCAGAAGGGATAGTTACTCCTCTTGATTCTTATAAAAGATGGGGAGGTGGGGGTCTCTTCCATTAAGTATCTTTAAAGGGATAAGCTTTGTAGAACTATCATGTTTGAGATTCAACCAATATTAGTCCCAAGCAAGCCATTAAGACCATTTTATCATTGGAGTTACAGCATCAGTATTTTGGATATAGATGGACGAAAAAGAATATACACACAATAATAAAACTATATTGATACTGCAGTATATCTTCTATACTAATGTGAAAAATAAAGCTGTGAATATCAGGAGTTATTTTAAGATAAACTTGTATAACAACTCTCCTTTTGATAAATAGTATTAATTAGAATGAACTTTATAATCCCCAGACACTTGCATATTCTCATTCATTGAGTTACCTCTCTTTCTTCCCCTAAGATGGATATATTAGTGTCAATTTTCCCATAAAATATAACATCTGATCAGACATGAAAAATCAAATGATAGCTAGTTTGAAGACAAGATTAATGTGTGTGTATGCGTGCGTGTGTGTGCGCGCGTGTGTTTGTGCGTAAAGGTTATTGAGTAACACTAGCGTATACATTCCATAGTAGTGTTAATGGGTTCTACTTTTATTCAACTTACAACTGCATTGTGCCAAATCCCCGCAGAATATATGCGGAGGGAAGTCAAATGTTGTAAAGCTTGCAGCAACTCATCATTGAAGGCAACCAGAGCACCAGGAAATAGAACTGCGACGAAGATGGCAATGTACTCTATTTGTACTCCTTCACTGCTTTCCATTGAAAAGGTGCAATAGCATAAGGCATGAGAATCTAGCTTTTGACATTTCAAGCAAAACTAATTTGATATTCTTGGTATCTGCATAATCACAGTAAAAAAACTATAAAAGAACAATAAAACTCTACTGCTGAAATATCATTGGAAATACACCCAGGTTGTTTTGAAATAACATGCTGCAATTCTGATGCTGAAATATGTTTGAAAGCGCTATGGGCTTGGGGCACCTAGAATCTATTCACACTCAATATCTCACCCAGATTCTATTAACTCACAATCCTACATTCCTACTCACGATTCGGCCTTTTCAAACTCATTAAATTCTTCCCTAAAGCTAGCTATGTTGAGTTCACCAATTTATATTAGTTTGGTAAATGATAAAATTAGATGAAGTCATTCTCACTTCTTCATCTACATCATAAATCTGCTTCAACTTCAGATTAAGTTATGGAAAGGGAATGCTATTGATGAGGCATTCAGTAGGAAATTTGTCCAAAAAAAGGCATTCGGTAAGCACGTTAACTTACACACCCTCACCAAAAAAAATAATCAATCAACAAGATGTTTCTAACATTTTAGGAGCAACAAACAGATGAATGTGATCCAGTTCAACCAAAAGGCTCTTCTTACAATAGTTTTTGATATCACTCAGTTTTAACAAGGCATTAACTTGTCTAATATCCAAAAACACTTCTATATCCAACACACTATTTTCAAATTATTAGCAGTGCTATGAACATGCTGTATAAAGGGCAACAAAGAAACAACAACTAACCTAGTGGCGGCGAGTGCATGGCCAAATTCATGAACAAAAACAGATATGACAGTAGAAATACATATATATCCCGCATCAGCCAGCGATAATCTCAAACCAGACAGCAAATGAGGGAACCCAAACAGCAATTCACCTGCAACACTTCGAAACTTAATGCTATCTCCACATAGATGCAAAGCTGTTGCTAACTCCCAAAGCAGAATCTAAAACAAAACAACAAAAAAAAAATCAATCAATCGAATTGGATGAAACAATATACATCAATAATAGGGGAAAATTGTTACCAGAGTGACAGCAAGCATAACAGAAAGGGCGAATCCAAGGCCAATAGAAAACCAGAGTCTGAAAAACTTGGCGTATCGGCGACCGAAGAGATAAATAGGTTTATTGAAAAAAGTGAATTTGTAATCGGAATAGAAGAAGGAAACGGTGTTGGAAAGGTGAGTGGAGGAAGAGGGAGGAGCGTGAAGAGGAAGGAGAGTGTTGTTGGGTCTTTGATGACTCACGAATCTCCTCATTCGTCTCGTTTCCATTTCCATGCTTTTGCTTAATATTTCTCAGTTCATGGTTGAATTGAAAACGAATAAACCACCTAACGAAAACCGGAGGCTATGATCGTCGCTCCGCCGTCACCCCCTACCTACTTAACTTATCGGCCAAGGACAACGAAGTAATTTTGTTTTTTTTTAAGTATTTTTAGTTTTTATCAAAAGTGAACAAGTAAGATTTGGGGTACAAACTAGTCTCATTGAGTTGGCTCTGCAGAAAAAAAATATATTTTGTTTTTTAAATAATTAACTAGTATAAACTCCTCTCTACACACATTTGTTGATAATGATTATAATATTAAAGTTATTCTCGTATATAATATTTATAAAAATATTTAAATCAATAATAAAATTGTTTATAATGATAACAATAATTAAATTAGTAATTTTATTTTTTCTGTTTTAAATAATCTTTATGATATGAAAAAAAATATATTAAAATTTTATTGAAATAAATATATTAAAATAAAGACAAAACTTAATAATAATAATAATAATAACATAAATAAAAAATATTTTATTCCAACAAATGAAGATAAAATTCAAACTAATATTTTATTAAGATTTAATGTTTACAGATACGCATTTGCATACTCTAATAAAAGTATGAAACTGGAAAAGTATGAAATTGGAAAAAGAAAAAACTTAAGAATACAATTTTATTAAGATTACATGTAGAAGATGAATACAATTTTTTTCAATAATTTTTTAAGAGAGAGTGCAATTTTTAAATATAAATTGAATTTCTTTAATAAATTCTCTTAACATTTTTTACTTATTTAAAAAAAATAATTGATAAATATTTATTTTTTAATATTTGAATTTGTAGTAAAGTTGTTTTCCTTTATAACAATAGTTTTTATTCGCGTATATAAAAGTATTTTAAACAACGATATTTTTTTTTGCGTATATAGATATTATTTTTATTTTAACATTATTTATTAAAAAATTAAATTAATATAAAAGTTATTTTCATATATAAAAATATTTGAATCAATAGAATAATATATAAAATTAACTTTTTAAATCAAATATAAAATAAAAATATTTTAATCAACAATGTTTTTCTTACATAAATGTTATTGTTATTTTGATATTATGTAGAAAAATATTTGAATGAACATATAAAAAAACAAAGTGTAAGCAGAAAATCAGGAATGTTAAGCTATAACTATTTGAATAAATATTTGTTCCATCATTCAATATTTGGACAAAATGTGAAGAAATAGCATTGATCAAAAAAATTTATAAAAAAAATAGTCCCGCCAAATCTCACAATATACTCAAATTCCTGTGACGGTACAGATAATTGTCAATTATTTATATTTATGATTCAGATCAGTTATAATAGTAACAGTAACATATCAATATCAATAATATTAATAATTAATAATTATATTAATAATCTATTTAAGAATAAATTGCTATTAAAAAATTTATATTATTTTATATAAATGTTAATTTTTTATTAACTCTATTAATATATTTTTTTTATTAACTTTTCACTTGCTACAATTAAAAAACTTAAAAAGGTAATGAACATAGTAATTATCTCAAATATATTAGTAAAAGATATATTTTAATTAGTCTGTATTCGTACAAAAATTGTATTTAAGGGTGAACAATACAAAGCAAATTTAGTTGAAGGAGATGAAATAAAATAGAAAATTATGTTAATTAACACGTGTGGATTTGACAGGTCATTGCAAATTTGAATTTTAATGCTATTTATTTTTTAAATAATGTTGAGAATTTGTTTGTACTGTTATTTCATAAGATGACATAAATTATATTTAAAATAAATCTAAACAGTGTCCATAAAATAGATAATTTGATTGCACTGTTATGTCATAAAGTGGCATAAATCATATTTAAAATTCTAATTGAGTTGGCTCTAAAGGAAGAAAAAATACTTTGTTTCTTTAAATAGTTAATGCATAAAATGAAGTACTTTTTATGTTTCCTCCTTTTTGGTTGAGTTTATGGAGTGGACGAGAGTTAAAAGGCAGGGTTTTAGAAAGTTTTTTGTTCAAAGGTGAGATGTGTTTCTTATAGGAAGTAAATTAAATGCTGTGGAAGATGAAGGGTTTCATTTTATTTATTTATTGAAGATTCTTGATAAAGTTATAGTTGAAGCGATTTTTGATCAGTTTGGGGAATATGGCATGGTGAAAGAGGTGGTTCTCCCTCAAAAGAGGAATAAATTTGGCAAGCGTTTTGGTTTTGTGAGGTTTGTTGAAGTGGTGGATATTAGTTTGTTAGTTGTTAAGTTGGACAACATTATCATCGACGGTGTTAAGATACATGCCAGCGCCCTAAGGTTTTCTAAGTCTGAGAAAGTGGGTAAGAAAGGAATAGAGACGGATAAAGGTCGGGTTCGTTATCAGCACGTGGAGAGGGATAGGAGTAAAAGAAATGGATTATCGGAAGTTAGAGCGGGGGTAGATATTTCGTAGAGGTGGTGAACTTCCAATGTCCGGTGCTTTTACCTAGAATGGTTCCAAACGCATATGAAGTTTCATCTTGAGGAAGTAGATTTACTGAGATTTAAGAAGGCTTGTTAGAAATCAGATTTTAACAAAGCTACAAAAGTGAGTGGAGGAATATATTTTATTCTATTAATCAGTGGCTAATATATAGCCATCTTACAAGCAAAAAGAAATAACTAACTCTACTCTTTACATGCCTACAAAGTAGTAAAACAAGTAACAAACCCTATTTCTCCTAAAGAATAGGTCTTATTCAAACAGAATAATAAAACAGTAGACTAAAACAAATACTAAAACACTAATACGTGTCCACCTAACATTCCCTCCCTTAAACTAAAACACATGTATTTTAGTTTAACTCCGACGCACTAACCATTCCAAGCATACCACGGAGTTTTTCAAACTGTTCAAGTTTGAGTGGTTTTGTCATCAAGTCTGCTACTTGCTCCTGTGAGTTGCAGTACTTTAATTCTACAACACCTTCATTCACTAAATCTCTTAAAAAATGAAACCGCACATGAATATGCTTACTTTTTCCGTGAAAACCGGATTCTTAGCCAACTGAATGGCAGAGCTGCTGTCACATTGAATTATAGTTCCTTCAACCTGCTCCACTCCAATCTTTCTCAAGATTCTCTTTAGCCATATACACTGACAAGCACATAGAGCTGCTGCGATATATTCGGCCTCGGTAGTTGATAAAGTCACTACAGGCTGCTTTTTTGACGACCAGGATACAGCTCCAGATCCTATCATGAACATATATCCAGATGTACTTCTTCTATCATCAAGATCACCCGCATAGCCACTATCTGTGAATGCCAAGAGTTTTGAACAACCTTCATTCTTTGTGTAGAAAATGCCTAGCTCAGTTGTCCCCTTTAAATACCTCAAAATTCTTTTGGCTGCCAACCAATGTGACATGGTTGGTCTAGACATGTACCTGCTTATGAGACTTACACCATACATTAAGTCAGGACGAGTTATAGTTAAATACATGAGACTTCCAACCATTTGTTTGAACATTGTTGCATCAACTTTAGTTCCTCCTTCATCCTTTGACAACTTTGTTCCCGGTACAATTGGATTTTTCACACTATTGCTATTTTCCATTTCAAATCTTGATAACACTTCTCGTGCATACCTTCTTTGACAAATAAAAATACCATTTGAATTTTGCAGCACTTCCATTCCAAGGAAGTGTCTCATTCTTCCTAAGTCTGACATATCAAACTCTATCATCATTGACTTTTTAAATTCCATACACATGCTCACATCACTTCCAGTAAATATTAAGTCATCTACATAAAGGCTAATTATTAAAATTTTACCTCCTTTTGATTTGGTGAACAAAGTATGCTCACTCGAACATTTCTCGAAGCCTTCACGCAGAAAGTAAGCCTCAATTTTGTTGTACCACGCCCTTGGCGCTTGCTTAAGGCCATATAGAGCCTTTTTTAGCTTGTAAAACTTCCCTTCTTCTCCCTTCTTAACAAACCCTTCAGGTTGTTGTACAAATACTTCCTCCTTGAGTTCACCGTGAAGGAAAGCGCTCTTTACGTCAAGCTGAAAAATCTCCCAGCCACACTGTGCTGCTACTGCAAGTATTGTTCGAATGGTATCGAGTCTTGCCACTGGTGTAAATACTTCGGTGTAATCAACTCCATACCGTTGTGCATAACCCTTAGCAACCAATCTCGCTTTATGTTTCTCGACATCCCCATTTTCATTAAGTTTGGTCTTAAAGACCCACCTAACTCCAATAGGCTTGGCATCCTTAGGCAAATCCATCAATTCCCATGTTTGGTTCTTCTCTATAGCTTTCATTTCTGCTTCCATAGCCTCTTTCCATTTCTTGCTTTTGACTGCCTCTGCAAATGAAAAAGGATCATTCTCTGTTACCATCATCATTGCATGCATATCTTCTTCTTCTGAGAAACCTTCTCCTGTTTCATAGTCTGCCATCCATACCGGTTTTGTTCTGACTCTTTCACCCCTCCCTTCATCTGCAACTTCTTGAATGTTTTCTTCATTTTGTGGTGAATAATCGGAAGTAGTATTTCTGCCCATGACCTCCACAATATTATCCTCGCCGACATGCTCTTTTTCACTTTCATTATCATCTTCTAGCACATCCAAATTCAGTTCTTCTTCAGTTCTTCCCCAATTCCAGCCCTCTTCTTCTTCAAATTGAACATCGTTGTTGATGATGATCTTCTTAGTGATTGGATCATATAATCTATAGGCCTTGGATTCATTGCTAACACCTATGAATACACACTTCTTGCTTTTGGCATCTAACTTGCTCCTCTTTTGGTCTGGAATATGAGCGTGTGCTATGCAACCGAACACCCGGAAGTAAGTTGTTGTTGGTTTCACTCCACTCCATGCTTCCTCTGGAGTTTTTTCTTTTACCTCTGCGGTCAGGCTCCTATTTTGAACGTGAACACACCAATTTACAGCTTCTGGCCAAAACACTTTTGGAACTTTCTTATCAGCTAATATTGAACGTACTGCATTCATGATTGTTTTGTTCTTTCGTTCGGCAACTCCGTTCTGTTGTGGAGTGTATGCTGCTGTCAACTGCCTGCTTATACCATGAGCTTTACAAAATTCTCCAAATTCATTTGAGTTAAACTCACCTCCTCTGTCTGTTCTCAAACAAGTTATATATGCACCAGCCTCTTTTTCAATAAATGCTTTGAAATTCTTGAATGCACTAAAGGCTTCTGATTTTTCATGTAAAAAATAAACCCAAGTTTTACGTGAAAAATCACCAATGAAACTTATGATATACCTTTTGTTACTGTTGGAAGCAGGTTTGATAGGCCCACACAAATCAGAATGCACGAGTTGAAGTTGCTTTGAGGCTCTCCAAGAACTTTGTTTTGGAAAGGATCCTCTATGTTGTTTGCCAACCAAACAAGTTTCACATAATTTTTCTGGAACTTTGAGCAGCGGCACACCGTCTATCATTTTCTTGTATGCAAGTGTTCTTAATCCTGTGTAATTCAAATGGCCAAATCGACGATGCCACAGATGTGATTCTTTCTCAGAGGAAAGTTTAGCCTGAAGACACATCGAATTTTCTTTTGCTGCCATAGATGCTAACATATAAAACATTCTATTTCCACTCATGTTAGTTTGCATAATTAAACCTCTTTTAGGATGATAAACTTTACAAGTCCCTTGCTAAATTATAATAGCTAAACCCTTCTCCTGAAGTTGGCCTATGCTCAACAAATTACTTTTCAACTCAGGTATGTAAAAAACATTTGAGATTACCTGAATAATATTGTTCACTTGAAGCCGTACACTCCCTTTAGCTACCACTACCATTCTAGTGTCATTCCCAAGCTTCACAGTTTGTTTAAATCCTTCCTCTAGCTCCGAGAACCATTCTTTATTTCCGATCATGTGATTCGAACACCCAGAGTCAAGAAACCAAGCTTCTTCTATTTTGGTTTGATCAGCATCAACATAAGACATCAGCAAAACCTCTTCTCCTTCTTCTACATATTCAGCATAGTTAGCCCGTTTCTCCCAATCAGGACACTCATATTGAAAGTGTCCCAACTGATGACATTTGAAACATTATACGGTGGCTTTATTCATAGATGACCTCCCTCTTCCTCTACTTCGACCCCCTCGGAATGAGCCTCTGCCCCATCGTGGCTTGTCGTCATAAGAAATTTTTAATGCTTGTTCTTCCTCCTGATTCCCATGCATTCTTTGCTCTTGAACAAGTAAACTTCCATGGAGCTCATCAACAGTCATAGTATCTATGTCATTTGACTCCTCAATTGAACATACAACATAATTGAACTTGGGAGTCAAAGATCTCAAAATCTTACCCACCACTGTGCTTTGCTTCATATCTTCTCTGTTCACTTATTATTTATCACCATGAGGGTTCGCGAAATGAAGCTATCGATCTTTTCTCCTTCTTTCATAACCAGCATTTCAAACTCTTTCCTCAATGCCTGCAGTTGCGCTCTCTTTACTTTGGTTGATCCCTGGTACTTCTGTTTCATCGAATCCCATATCGCCTTTGATATTCTTTTGTCAAGAATGGTTTCCATGATCTCTCTGTCAATCGCTTGAAAGAGATAGTTCTTAACTTTCAGATCTTTGAGTTTTGTTTCTTCGACACTTTTCCTTTGAGCCTCACTTGCCGCCGAAGTCCCGATTGCTGGTGCTGGAATACCTTCATCCACCAGGTTCCACATCTCTTTGCTCCTCAAGAAATTCTCCATCAACATCGACCAATGATCGTAATGGCCGTCAAATCTTGGAGTCACAAATTTCTCAGAGGTTGTCATGCTTCACTCACTCTCACACTCCTACAGCCCCTTTCGGAAGCTTTGATACCAAATGTTAGAAATCAGATTTTAACAAAGCTACAAAAGTGAGTGGAGGAATATATTTTATTCTATTAATCAGTGGCTAATATATAGCCATTTTACAAGCAAAAGGAAATAACTAACTCTACTCTTTACATGCCTACAGAGTAGTAAAACAAGTAACAAACCCTATTTCTCCTAAAGAATAAGTCTTATTCAAACAGAATAATAAAACAGTAGACTAAAACAAATACTAAAACACTAATACGTGTCCACCTAACAAGGCTTATGTGGGTGTTATCTTAAACCCGGGTATGGCCTACAACATACACAATAGCTTTGAGATCTAAGGATTTTTTTTTCCGATTAAAGTGGATCCCCTTGGCGCCAACCTCTATTTGCTGGAGGAAAGCGAAGAAGGAGAAATCAGAGACATCATTAGGGAAGCATAATATTAGTGGAGATAATGGTTCTCAAAGATTAAAGCGTGGAGGGAAAATGATGTGGATAGAGAAAGAGTCACATGGCTTAAGTGTCATGGCATTCTTTGTCATGTGTGGAATTTCTCCTTTTTTTAGCTCTATGCTAAAATAGTTGGGACATATGTTTGCGTCGATGAGAACGCGTTAAAGAGAGAGTGTATGAATGTAGCTAGAATCATGGTACAGACGTTATGTGTTTTGGTCTTGAATGAGATTTTTAACGTTCAGGTTAATGGAGTTATTTTTAGTATCAAGATGGTTGAAGATTCTCATGCTCCTTTGTGTTTATCTGCTTGTAAACCTAGGTTGAATAAGGTGGTGGTTATTTCTTCATTCGAAGAGTTCCTGGAGCAGAGATTTTAGGGTTAAGGAAGAAGAAGAATGGATTGTGTTTCAGTTTCCGGTTCCTAAAGAGATTAGGGGATGTTCTAGTTTTTCTCAAACCAAAGTTGTTGAGGATCAACAACTTTGCGTTTATCTGCTTGTAATCCTAGGTTGAATAAGGCCGTGGTTATTTCTTCATCGGAGTCGAAGAGTTTCTGGAGCAAAGATTTTAGGGTTGAGGAAGAAGAAGAATGGAATATGTTTCAGTTTCCGGTTCCTAAAGAGATTATGGGAGGTTCTAGTTTTTCTCAAACCAAAGTTGTTGAGGATACGTTGGTTGAGTTGGAAAGTGGTGGGATGGATATCGAGAAGCAGTTGGTTAACTTTGATCAAAGGGATAAAGTTTTTTTTATTCCTATGATTATGGATTTCGATGCAGCTATTTTGGCGGCAAAGACGACGTTGTTATCTAAGAAGTTGTCAGATAGAGATTCTGAAAGGGATGTGGCAGAAAGTCTATGTAAGGAGAAAGAGGTAGGGTCATGTCCTTCTTTGAATTTATGGGTGCAGAATATCAACTTGAGCGGGAAGAGATCGAAGCATAAAAATTTAAAGTATAAAAGAGTGACAGAATTTATTGGGCCTTCGAGTAGAAGAAAGTCTAAGCCCAAAAAAAGAGTTTTGGGTTGGGTTTCAAAAGTAGTTTATGGGTGTTCAAAAGATCCTATCAAATAGTTTCTCAACCTTCCTACTTTGTGGCCCAAAATCGCAACCCTTGTATTTCTTCTTCTGAAATTGGGAAATCTAGGACGGAGGATTCTCAAAAAATTTCTGCAGAAGCAATTCTCTGTTGTGAACCCACTTCTGATTCAGATGTGCGTTTTTGTAACCTTTAATTCTGGGGAATTTTGGATTCTAATGTGGGAGGTAAGGTTTGTAATGTGGTGTCTAAACTAGGAGTAGTAGCAAAGAACATAAAGAGTGACTATCCGAAGAAGATTGCAGAGGTGGAAGTGAAGGATAAGATTTTATTTTATAGCAAGAAGGCGAACAACAATGGAGGTCCATGATAGTGGGTTCTTTGAATATCAGAGGGAGAGGAAACTATTCCAAGTGTAAGAGGATTAGTAGCATCATTAAATCGGGTAAGGATGATATCTTCTTCATTTAAGAGTCAAAATTGAAGGAAATTGATAGGAAACTCATTGGGAGTTTGTGGAGAGATCAGAAGGTGGGAAGGTTGTATAGTAAGTCTATAGAGTAATCCGGAGGTATCATTACTCTTTAGAGTGAAGACTCAGTTTATTCAGTTTTCTCGTTCAAAGGGGAGGGGTATTTGGGAGTAAAACTTATCTGGGAGAATGAAACTTTTTATTTGGTGAATGTTTATTCTGGTTGTAGCCTAAGTTCGAAGCGTAAGTTGTGGTGCAATCTAGTTGAGTGCAAGAGGAAAATGGGTGAAGGTCTGTGGATTTTAAGAGGAGATTTCAATCCTATTTCAGATAGTTCATAAACAAATGGGGAATTATATCTCTCCCAGAGATTCAGAGAGGAGGGAATTTAAAGGTTTTATCAAGGATTTGAACTTGGTTGACCTGCCCGTTGCTGGTAACCGGTTTACTTGATTTAGCGGAGATGGGAAAGAAATGAGTATATTGATAGGTTTTTGGTGGAGGCTACTTTCATTGATAGATGGGGCTTAGTGGATCAAACGTTTGGTAAGGGGACATTTAAGATCACTGTCTCATCTGAATGAAGGTCAGCTCGAGCAATTGAGAGCCCAAACCTTTTAAAACTAATTATTGTTGGTTTGATAATCCGGAGCTTATTAAGTTCGTCGAAAAAAGTGGAAGAAATTTAAAGTTGAAGGAAGGAGTGATTATGTACTAAGAGAAAAGTTGAAAATGTTGAAAAGGATCCTTAAACTTTGGAATAAAAATGTGTCTGGTTGCCATGATCTTAAAGTAGAGGAGGGTGAATGTTATTAATGAGGCTGATGAGCTTTTATTTCCAGCAGCAGACGATGAAGTGGGAAGCTTAATTGCTAGAAGATCAGAAGGATGTAGAGAGGTGTGGAGGAATTTTTTTATCAGAGATAACATGTTGCTTCGAAAATCTTGGGTGAGATGGAATAGGGAAGGGGGCAATAGCTCGAAGTACTTCCATAATTTAATCAAAGGGAGAGCAATGAGAAGGTTTATTAGTTCAGTGGTTACTGTTGATGGAGTAGTAGATTTAGTAGGGGGAGTTAAAACAGTCGTGAGTTCATTCATTAAAGAGAAATTTTTTGAAGTTGAAGTTGAGAGGCCTTCATTAGAAAGTGTTCATTTCAAGACTTTATCTGTTAAAGATGTTTCATTCTTGTAGGCTCCTTTTTTGGAAGAGGAAATTAAAGATGTTGTTTGGTGCTCCGATGGAGCAAAGAGTCTGGGTCCAGACAAATTTAATTTTGTGTTCATTAAGAGATGTTGGCAATTTATGAAGGATGATATCTTCTCTTTTGTTAATGACTTCCACCACTATGTTTTTCTATCAAAGGCTATTACATATTCTTTTTTTTACTCTTATTCCCAAATTTTCTAATCCTTTAACTATAGTGAGTATATGCTTATTTGCTTGGCAGGGAGTATGTATAAGATTTTGTTGAAGCTATTTGAAAACAAATTGAAAAAAGGTGATTGGGGTTCTTATTTCTCAAAGTCAAACTGCTTTTGTGCCTGAGAGACAACTCTTGGACGGGGTTCTAGTGGCTAATAAAGTGATTGATAAAGCTACAAGGGACAATATAGAGTGTGTGTTGTTTAAAGTCTATTTTGAAAAGGTGTATGATTGTGTAAATTAGAACTTTCTTCGTTCTATGATGCTTAGGATGAGGTTCAGGAGAACTTGGTTGAAATGGATGGATGCTTGTATCTTCAATTCTCACTTACCAATTTTAGTTAATGGAAGTCCTACAAAAAAATTTAGTGTTTAAAGAGGTTTGCGTCAGAGAGATCCGTTATCTCCTTTTCTATTCGTACACGTGGTTGAATGTCTCTCCAATTTGATTAAAAAGGCGGTTGAAATAGGATATTGTGTAGAATTCATGTTTGATGAAGAAATTGATGAAGAAACCTCGGTGGAATTGACTCAATTTGCATACGACACTTTGCTAGTGGGTGGAGTTAGATGGAAGAATTTGTGGAGCTTAAAATCTATTACAAGGGGCTTTGAGCTCGTTTTTGGGTTGGGAGTGAATTATCATAAAATCAAGACTATCAGCATTAATGTTAGTCAGCATTTTCTTTTAGCGACTTCGAACTTTCTTGCTTGCAAGATAGATGTTGCTTCCTTTAATTTATTGGGTATCCCTATTGGGAGCAACCCTATGAGATTGAACTTGTGGAGACTAATTATTGACAAGTTTGAGTTGAGGCTTGCGGTGTGGAGAGGTTGTTTTCTACCATTCCACATATTATTCCACCAAATAAAATACATTATTTAAATCAAATAAATCAATTAATTCAATTAAATCAAATAAATCAATTATGTACAAAATCACTCAATTAATTAATTAATTAATATAAATAAACAATTACTAAAAATTGGGGTGTTACAGAAAGTCAAAAACTCATTGGCTAAAATGGGAGGTTGTTTGTAAGGATAAAGACTTTGGCATTGTGTTTGATTGCAATTTTTTTTAGTGAGACCTCGTGGAAGGCTGCTCCTGATCGGACCTCTTCAACGAGATCGAGCTCCTCCCTTAGTGCCTCGCTGTTTGTTTCCTCGTCCAGGGGCGCTTCAATATGCTTGAAGGGCACATGAGTGTCAATGGGGATCACCGCCTCTGTCCCGTATGCTAGGCGAAAAGGAGTTTCCCCGGTTGAAGAATGAGGCATAATATGGTAGGCCTAGAGCATGTTGTGCAGCTCCTCGACCCACTACTTTTTTGTTTCGTATAGTCTCCGCTTGAGGCCCCGTAAGATTACTCTGTTTGCTGCCTCAGCTTGTCCTTAGTTTGGGGGTGCTCGACAGACGCAAAGTGTTGTTTGGTGCCCAGTTGGGCGATGAACTCCTGGAACTTTTTGTGCATGAACTGTGTCTTGTTATCAGTGACGATCACTTGGGGAATACCGAAGCGGACAAGGATCTTTCGCTTGTAGAAACGAAGTATGTTGTGAGCCGTTATTTTGGCCAGAGCCTCCACTTCTATCCACTTGGTGAAGTAGTCTACGCCTACTATCAGTTACTTGTTCTGATTTAATCCTACGACAAATGGTCCTAGGATATCCAGGCCCCACCAGACGAAGGGCCACGGGGAGGACATTTCTTTGAGTTCATTGGGCGATGCCAAGTGCATGTCCCCGTGTCGTTGGCACTTGTTGCATCTTTTCACGTGTTCCTTCGTGTCATGCTGCATGGTTGGCCAGTAATATCCTACATGTAGGGCCTTCTTGACGAGGGATCTCCCCTGAGGTGCTAGGTGTTGATGCCCCTATGGATCTCGCATAGGACGTGGATGACCATCTCTTCCTCGACGCCTTTGAGGAGAGGGATGGAAAACCCTCGTCTGTAAAGCTTGCTTTCAACCAGGACATAGGAGCAGGCTCTGCGCCTTACTATGCTGGCTTCCTTGGGATCGGACGATAGTTCGTCCTTGGCGAGGTAATCCTATACGGGGGTCATCCAGCAACGGTTGTCGCTGATGATGTGCACGTCGAGGGTCGCGGAAGCTTTCTCGATGCTAGGTTGTGGAAGTACTTCCTGGATGACAGATTTATTCCCCCATTTCTTTTTTGTGCTTTCTAGTTTTGACAAGACGTCTGGTCGAACATTGTGTTCACGGGGGACATGTTTCATTTCTACAGAGGGGATCTTTGTCATCTTTTCTTTGACCAGGGTCAAGTATTCAGACAGATTGTCATCTTGACCTAGTTTTCTCCCCAAACTTGGAGGGCCATGAACTGAGAACCGGTGCAGATGACGACTTCTTCAGCTCCTAGGTCTTCGGCGAGGCATAGGCCTGCGAGAAAGGCTTTGTATTCGGCTTATTTGTTAGAAATAGGGAAGGGCAATGTGAGCGAGACTTTGATGAGTATTCCTTCCTCGTTTTCCAAGATGACACCTGCCCCGCTCTCTGTCGAGTTAGATGCTCGGTCAACAAAGATAATCCATTTGCGGGCACCGCAAGTAAGGGAGTCGGGCAGGGTCATTTTTGCGACGAAGTCGGCAAGCGCTTGGTCTTTGAGGGCCTTTCTGCTCTCATAATGGATGTCTAACTCGGATATCTCCAACAACCATTTGAGCATCCTGCCGGCCATAGTTGGATGGCCCAACAGTTGCTTTATAGGCTGGTTTGTGTGCACCACGATTATGTGGGCCAAAAAGTAGTGTCTCAACCTTCTCTATCCGCTAAGTTAAAACCTATAAAGGAGACTTAGGCAAAATTGGAGCACCCCGCTGGACCCCGAGGTCAAACTCAAAAGACTCCGTCCAGGCAAAAAAAAAGGATTACAATAAAGAATCCCCAATAACGAACAAAGTCGTGTGATCAAAACACCAAAGAAAATAGGTGAGTGATTGCCATGTCCAAAGCCTTAATGGTTCCTCGACCATATCAAATTTGATTGAGATATGAGTGCTCATATACAGTTAACTGAATATAGGATTGGAGAACATCACGAAGAAGGGGTGGGTACAAATAAACTTTGAGCCTTTATCCTTTGTTTCTTAAAATCGTGAACCAGGCTACGATACAACCTTCAAAAGACATAATTGAAGCAGGATATCTTTTGAAAGCATGCTCAACGAGATAACGTTTCCTGACTCCTATGAGCAACGCTCAATTTAACGTTGGCATCATAAATTAAATTCATATCCTAACTAGTGATTTCGATCATAAGTTATTGTGATATCCTTTTTCAAAAAAAAACTTCAAGACAAATATATATGTTGCATTGACAGTTTCAGGATTAGCATTTCATGCGTGTTGATTTTGCGCGATATGTTAGAAGCTTACATATGGACATCAACAATGAAACTTGAAGATCCTGCTAAACAGGGGCAGGTGGTTTCTAATTCACTTACGAATGCAAGCCTGAATTTCTTAAGAGCTATTTCTGAAGATTCAGTTATAACAGTGTCGATCCGGACCTATCACGTCAAGATCTGACAAATCTCTCCAAGAGTTTGAAAACAGTGGGGCAATTAGACTCCATTTTCTATGTAAAATCCTCTTGAAATGACTCTTTCTCATAAAGCAGGTACTATGAGGCATATTGTTTTTCAAAATGGCGACTACTACAAAAGTCCTCAAGATCAAAACTAGCTTGTTTCACCATATTCTTCATGCACCCGATGAATTTTACTCTCGGTGGTCATCATTCCCCAGTAAATCTCATTGTTGCAGAAACACTTTTAAACCATTGCATCATCCTAGTCTCTAGCGAGACTTTAAGCTGACAACACTTTAGATTAACCCGATAATCTCCAGTGACTCTCAAGATTGCAGAGATCTCCCTAAGTATCTTCCAAATGTTCCATGTCCTTGAGGACCCGCTCCCAGTGGAATCATTTTTTCCTCAGTGGAATTGCCTTACTTTCCTCAGGAAATACTCCCCAGGAGATTGTTGTTATCCTCAAGAAGTCGAGATACTTTCCACAGAGACGTCTGGTGGATTCTCCCTAGTAAGTCTGATATTCCTCTCCTCAGGGAAGTTTGATATATTATCCCCAGGGAAGTTGGATGCACCTTTCTCCCAGGAAGCCGCTACACTTTCTCCATGAAGCTGCCAAGATCCATATCTTCCCCACGAAGCGGATATTTATTTTATCCTTGGAAGTCTCTAATCCTAAGATTTTCTTTGGCTGATTATGATTCATGATAGCAATCCCTCTAGTGAAGTCATGATATCATACTCTCCAGTGAAGTCATTAGATTGTATCCCTATGAGGAAGTCACGATATTGTATTCCCAAGTGGATTAGTTTCTCCTCAGAGAACTTGGAACTCTGAATCAAGCTTTGGTTCCACCATCGACTGTTCCTATCCCTTGATAGATGTAATGTTTTAGAGGTCGCCGGGTATTCCCGTCGAGATGTATATTTCATCTCCTGACTCCTCTCTTGTCTGTCAGCATATACATCCGCATAAGCATGAGTACATACTCATTACATTTTCATTTACATATGCAGTGACATACGTATTAGCGTCTGCATGTTTGCTATCCTTGTCGTCCTTTGTCGTTACCGCCGAGTAACCGGGTTTGTCCGCTCTCTCCAAGTAGATCGTCAACCTTAAGCATAAGATACCTACTTTTTTCCAATTTCCCCACATAGTTCAACTCTCGTGGACGATGGTTATTTCAATTATCTTTCCGCACTAGGATAAGATAATTCCCTCAATGGAGTCTTGTTTGACAGATCCTTTCTAGATTGACTCTAGATTGAACCTTGGTCCCCAGCAGTCGCTGAACCAACCTGGGCGTGCATTTATTTTGTACTATCTTTCAAGAAGAGCCTTTACAATGCCTTTGCAGATATGCGACAGTTCTCGTCCGAGAAGCCTATCATATCATTACAAATTTCATTACATTACAACAACGACATGCGACAGTTCTCATACAAGAAGCCTATCATTTCATTACAACCTCCATTACATTACAACAACAGTATACGATAGTTCTCGTACGAGAAGCCTATCATTTCATTACAACCTTCATTACACTACAACAACGGTATGCGACAGTTCTCGTACAAGAAGCTTATCATTACATTACATCTTACAGCTTATCCTTACAACCTTACATTACATTTTACAACCTCTACAAGCAGTTCTCATCCGAGAAGCTTATCATTATTACTCTTGCAAATAAGTGGCATTTCTCGCCTAAGAAGCTTATCATATCTTCATCATGATTAGTAACAAGTGGCCATCTCCATCGAGAAGCTGGTTTCCATTTCCCTTTCATCTTGAAGAGTGGGGAGTTTTAAACTGAATCATATTTAGGGCATCGGATCTTGAAGTACGGGGAAGTTTATTTTACCCTTTAGTAAAATAAGAAACCAAGACCCGTTCATGGCATACAAACCTTAAAGTATGGGAGAGGTTTATTTTACCCTTTAGTAAAAGAAGAAACTGAGACCCGTTCATGGCATACAAACCTTGAAGTATGGGGGGAGGGGGTTTATTTTACCCTTTAGTAAAAGAAGAAAATGAGATCCATGGCATACAAACCTTGAAGTATGGGGGAGGTTTATTTTACCCTTTAGTAAAAGAAGAAACTGAGACCTATTCAGAGCGCACAAACTTTTAAGTGTGGGGAAGTTTATTTATCCTTTCTGAATGAATCGTTTAGCTAAAGAAGAAACCGAATCACATTTTTGAAGCTTATCATCTGATTATGGTATGTAAGTCCCTTCCAACGATAAGTGGCCATTCTCTCTCGAGAAACTTATCAGGGTAGTCTCCCTTAAAGTCCATTTATTTTAGCATACAACAGGTTTTACCCTGTATATTTTCTAATGAGTCCTAAGGATCCTGTTTCCAGAAGCTTGGATGTTATTCTTGCTTAATGCTCCAACATTCTGTTTACTTGATCCTACCCTAGAGTATCAGCCGATCATGCCTGAACCTGTTGAACAGTACTCTCAGATATTCCCCAGTGGAGGTCATCTCGCCGGTGCCATCTCCATTAAGGACCCTCTTCTTGCCGTTCCTTCTAAATTGACAATTGGTCGTGCTTGCCCATCACTTTATATTTTCCCAGTGTCATGCTGTCTCCCCAGTGCATTCGTATTCCCCAGTGTGTGTTTGTTCGTCGCGTCTGCCCCCCGCATCATCGTGCCGTTTGCATCCTTGCATTTATCATTTCCATCATATACATCATACTAAATTCATGGCATTGTCAGCATCATAGTTCGTTTCGTTTTGTCCATAACATTGCATATCACTGCATCTAAGGGCAAAATTTTCGGTTATCTGTATTTAAATCCCTTTCACCATGATTTCTCGAGCCTACGCCGCTCAAATCATCCGGTGAAGCTATTTAAATAGGGGCAATTGTTATACCCCAAATTTTACCCTTAGATTATTAGGTTCATTTTGCATTTCATTTCATTCGGCATTGCATTTTATCTAACCGCTAACCGGTTTGCCCAGTCTGTCGGTTTTTGCAGGAAAATCACACAATGCACGCTTTAATTTGTGAAGGGCAAAAGGGTTATAAGTTACAGTTTGTTGCTACTGGTTATCAGTCAAATTTTAGTGGAACAGTGGAATTTCAGTTCGCGTTGAAGTTATGATGAATGTCAATTGAGTTGATCATGATTATCAGTCGAGTTGATTTAGGTTATAGAGTTAGATTGTTCGAGATACAATTTGAATTTCAAAGGCGGAGGAAAGTTCGTTTTTATCGTTAAAATGGATTATCTATTTATCTGTTCGAAGACCATTTTGACCGTTTTTTATTATCGAATATAAGTTAATCGTCAGGGGTTAGTTTGAACTCGGAAGTTGCGTTGGACGTATCTAATTTCAAGTATTGTGCATAATGGTTAATTTGATGAATTTAAATCGGAAGTGTCAAGCATTTGAAGGAAAATAAGGATTGAATCGAAAAATAAGAGCTCATTTGTATTGAATTTATTTTTCAATATTTACAACAATTTTTCGATTACATTTATTTAAAGTTACAAAATTAATTCCTAAGATCTAAATTCCTAATTTTTCTAAGAGTTCTCCGAGTCCAATTCTTCGCTTCGACTTTTTGGACCTGCAAAAAACCCCGACAACAGATGAAAATAATCGTTAAAGGGTTAGCATCAATTTAATTAAAAAAAGAGTGGTTTTTATTAGTTATTTTGATACTGTCAATTAAAGTTCATCATCGGGTACGTCGGGAGGGGTAACAACTAAATGCAACGCATCCCCCGACTTTTAATTTCCGACCCCGGCACGGACCCGATAATATCTGTTCAGGTTTGTTTCCGCGAGAGAGAGAGAGAGAGAGAGAGAGAGAGAGAGAGAGAGAGAGAGAGAGAGAGAGAGAGAGAGAGAGAGAGAGAGAGAGAGAGAGAGAGAGAGAGAGAGAGAGAGAGAGAGAGAGAGAGAGAGAGAGAGAGAGAGAGAGAGAGAGAGAGAGAGAGAGAGAGAGAGAGAGAGAGAGAGAGAGAGAGAGAGTGCTTTTGGCAAAAAAGTGATTATTTGGAAAAATGATTTTTCTGTTTCTGCCAAACAAACCAGAAAAAATCCAGATCCAAAACTATATGGATATCCAAACAAGCCTGCAAATCTGTAACCCCATAATATGGATATCCAAAGAACCAAAACAAGATCATCAAATAATAACAAATAACCATGAATCCGTAAATAAACAGCGCAACAAATCTGCAGAACTGAGTCAAAACAAATCAAAACAGCAAGCTCGTGAAAAACGCAACAAGTCCGTAAGCTGCTTCAACAACAAATCCTTAAAATCACTTGGGTCCAAAAAAAATAACAAACAACTCCGTAAGTTCCTCCGTCTCAATAACCAATCAACAGAAAAATCATGAAAATCGTAACCACAACGCAAAACCCAGGCCCAGCAATATCAATATAAATTCATCAGCAAAATCAGAAAAGTGGGGGACGATTTCGAAGAACCCTAAAGATTCATCATCAACAATAACTCAGTCAAAGTCGTGAACAGTGATAACACGAAATCATATATATATATATATATATATATATATTGATGCATAATTCAACTAATGTTTGACTGTTTTCGATCGATTTCGGGTTCTTTCCATGTTATTTGTCTGATAATTTGCAGGTTTTTGATGATCACACGGGTGACGACCGTCATGCAGGCAAAAACGCCCAACTTCAAATGAACGTGCAAAATACAGTTCCAAGTCCCAAATAGTGGACCACTACTCCCTGATATTTCAGCCTCTAAGTCCACCTTCTTCAAATTACAACCGTTAGAATTCTATTTCTATAAAAGGGGAAGGAGGGGAGCTGAGAAAGGGAGCCGCATTCAGACAACGAAGTGCTGCCAATTTATCTTCAGAGCAACCTTTCCATTATTTTATTCTTATTTGTTTCTCTTTTCTTTCTATGCATTTCTTTGATATTTTGTAATTCCTATTTCCCTTGTACGATTAATTGGCACAAAGACCAGAATCCTGCCAACATTTGTGGAGGATCTGCCCAAAGGCCAATTGGAATATTTACAGGTTCTAAATTTTAATCGTAATTTCAGTTTTCATTATGATGCATGTTATTAATCATTGTTTTTATTTATGTTTTACCTTTCCCAAATCCATGTCTAGCTAAACCAGAGTAATCGATATGTAGTAATAATTCAGATGGGATTTGATAATAACCGGTTGAAAACTCTCTTTTTCAAAAGTTGTTTATGGTCTGAGTGTTTAAATTTATTTACTGAATAAACTTCGTCGCGAAAGCGAGAACTTATTTAAAAGTAGTTTTGCCACGACAGTGGGAAATTAATTAAGGTACGAACCAACAAGTGACAGCTGCGGTAAGACCAGATAGTAAACACTAGTCATTTGTTTTAATAACAGCGAAAGCACTTTAAAATGAATTAGAACTTAGAGATTTCCAAAAAATAGTTTTAACCCCGAATGGGACACGAAAGCGTACATTTGGCCCTTAGAATTATGACTAGTGTCAACAACCATCGTGAGACGAAAGTCTTCAGATCACTATTTTCTGCTTAAATAAATTCTGAAAAATATTTCATATACCGGTAACTTGTCAAATCCCCGAAGAACATAATTACTGCATATCGATTCACGTAATTATAATTCAAGTAACCTCTTTAGTTCCCTTTAGTGACAAAAAAATTATTTCCTTAAACATTATCTACCTAGCTAAACATAGTAACTCCCGAGAACACTAGTTTGATTACGAGTCCCTGTGGGATCGATATCTTTTATTACTATGTGATAGACTGTACACTTGCAGTTAAGTTGTATTAGACATAGAAAGTCGCGATCAAGTTTTTGGCGCCGTTGCCGGGGACCCGTTTAGTCAATAATGTAACCTTCTGTTACGCCATATAGACTCGGTTAACAATTTCATTTTTCCTTTACTGGTTTTGTCGATTGTATGCCAAGTAATCGCCCACAAGGCGATATCTTAAAACCTTCAGTCGTAGAACTAGAGCGCTTCTTACATTTAAGAAGTCGCATCATTGAGTACCAACTAAAACATAACATTCCCGATCCTCTCACTCCCATTCCCAAATCCGAAGAAGAATCAAAGATGGCCGAAGGACCTCAAAACAAACCGCTGAAGGCATACGCTACACCCTCTCAGATGGAGCCTAGAAGTAGCATTGCTGCCCCAGCTATTACTCAAAACGATTTTGAGCTGAAACCATCATTGCTGTCAGCTGTACAACAAAACCAATTCTCAGGAAACGCAACTGAGGATCCAAACGAACACTTAACGAAGTTTGTACAATACGCAGACACAGTGAAAGCAAATGGAGTAACTCCAGACGCAATAAGACTTCGTCTTTTCCCTTTCTCTCTTAGAGACAGAGCGTGGACATGGTTACAATCCTTACCATCCAACTCCGTTACGACATGGGAACAGTTGAAGAACGTCTTCTTAGAGAGATATTTTCCGCCAAGCAAAACTGCTATGCTTAGAGCTCAAATCAACGGATTTCGACAAAAAGATACCGAATCTCTTTACGAAGCATGAGAACGATTCAAAGATATGATGAGAACATGTCCTCACCACGGTCTAGAAGACTGGGTGATAATCCATACTTTCTATAATGGGCTTTTATACAATACCAGATTGACGCTAGACGCCGCCGCGGGCGGTGCACTTATGGATAAGCCATACGACGAAGCCTATCAACTAATCGAAAACATGTCTCAGAACCACTGCCAATGGGAAGGTGAACGCACTCCAACAGAGAAAACCGCAGCGAAAGTTGGGATGTACGAGATCAGCAACCTTGAAAAGTTCAACGCTAAAGTAGATGCTCTAGCACAGAAAATTGACAGTCTGACCGTTAACCCCACTGCAACCGTCGCTGCCGTAACTCCAAACTGCGAGTTATGCGGAATCACCACTCATAATGCGCCCGAATGCCCATTGCTGGCCGGAATCCCACCAGACCAAGTAAATTATGCTCAAGGAAATCCTTACGCAAATACCTATAACCCAGGTTGGCGAAATCATTCAAACTTTTCTTACAAAAGCGATAATGCATTGCAAATGCCTACTGCTCCGCCAGGATATCAGAAACCTGTTGGTGCTCAGACTGCACCTAGGAAATCAAACCTCGAGTTGATGATGGAAAAATTCATAGCTACTCAAGCTCAAACAAACAAAGAATTCCTGAATCAAAACATACACACTAGCGAGCAAATTAAACAGTTGACCGGAAAAGTAGACGCTTTAGCCACCCACAACAAAATGTTAGAAACGCAGATATCACAAGTGGCTCAACAACAAGCCTCTGTTGCCGCACCCGCTGGCACATTTCCTAGACAACCCGAACAGAATCCAAAAGGTCAAGCAAATGCTGTAATATTAAGAAGTGGAAAAGAATTGGACGAACCGATCGATCTGAGGACCGAAAACTCAGCCATGCAACAAAAACCAACTGAACAAGCAGAAAAGGAATCCGAGTTAGAGAAGAAGGAAGACAACGAGAAGGAGGATACAACAAGTGAAAAAACTCAAGCACCTCCAGCGCCATATAAACCACCTATCCCTTATCCTCAAAGATTAATAAACTCCAAAACTTCAAGACAGTTTAAGAAATTTATAGAGCTCCTTAAACAATTGAATATCACTATTCCTTTTACAGAAGCGATAACTCAAATGTCGTCATACGCTAAATTTCTCAAAGAAATCCTGTCAAATAAGAGAAAGATCGAGGATAACGAAACAGTTACACTTACTGCAGAGTGTAACGCTATTATTCAAAACCGCATGCCTCCTAAATTAAAAGACCCAGGTAGTTTCTCCATACCCTGCGTCATAAGAAAGTTCGTAATAGACAAAGCTCTATGAGATTTAGGAGCCAGTATCAGTGTTATGCCTTTATCTATATGCAAAAAGCTGAATATGGGAGACCTAAGACCAACCAAAATGTCAGTACAATTAGCTGACCGATCAGTAAAATACCCCGTCGGAATACTGGAAAACGTTCCAGTACGCATAGGACAATTCTACAT
The DNA here is from genome assembly GCA_963859935.3 of Lathyrus sativus. Taxonomy (NCBI): domain Eukaryota; kingdom Viridiplantae; phylum Streptophyta; class Magnoliopsida; order Fabales; family Fabaceae; genus Lathyrus; species Lathyrus sativus. The sequence goes on from OZ012738.1 coordinate 431,877,231, forward strand.
CCCAACCGACTTCATAATCATGGACATCAAAGAGGACTCTGTTACCCTAATTATCCTAGGAAGACCATTCCTAGCTACAGCCGGAGCTATTATAGACGTGAAGAAAGGAAGGCTAACATTCGAAGTAGGAGAAGAAAAGATAGAGTTCATTCTCACCAAGTTCTTACAAGCACCAGCCATAGACGATACCTACTATTTAGTAGATGTAATTGACGAATGCATAAGAGAACTTGAAAATGAAGAGACCATGTATTCAGAAATAATAAAGATTCAAATACCCGATATTTCTGAAGACGATGATTGGCGTAAACCATATAAAGACGACAGCCTAAGCGAAAGCTTAGCACTGACCCCAAACCATATGCCAGGTCCGAAGAACCCATCTTTAGAACTTAAAACATTACCCAAAAACCTTAGATATGAATTCCTAGACGATGAACTAAAAAGACCAGCGATAGTCAACGCCGACTTAGGACAACTAGAAACCGAAAAGCTATTAGAAGTCCTAAAGAAGTACCCCACCGCGTTAGGCTATAACATAAGCGATCTAAAAGGTATAAGCCCTTCAATCTGTATGCATCGAATTACAATAGAGGAGGACTCTAAAACCTCTAGAGAGCATCAGAGGAGACTGAACCCCATCCTAAGCACTGTAGTCAGAGATGAAGTAAAGAAATTGCTAGATGCAGGAATCATCTATCCAATCTCCGATAGTGAATGGGTTAGCCCAGTTCATGTCGTACCAAAGAAAGGAGGAGTCACAGTAGTTAAGAACGAAAAAGGCGAATCAATAACAAAAAGAGTCGTGACTGGAAGCAGGATGTGCATTGATTGTAGAAAGCTTAACAAAGCCACACGAAAAGATCACTTCCCGTTACCCTTCATAGACCAAATGCTAGAAAGATTAGCCAAACATTCATATTTCTGCTATCTAGATGGTTATTCAGGATTTTTCCAAATTCCCATTCATCCTGATGACCAAGAAAAGACTACATTCACATGTCCTTATGGTACTTTTGCTTACCGCCGAATGCCGTTCGGACTTTGTAATGCTCCAGCAACCTTCCAAAGATGCATGATGGCAATCTTCGCAGATTTCATAGATGACATCATGGAAGTATTTATGGATGATTTCTCGGTATGTGGACAAAGTTTCGAATGATGCCTACAAAACTTAGAAATGGTATTAGAACATTGTGTAAAAGTGAACCTCGTCCTAAATTGGGAAAAATGTCATTTTATGGTCCGACAAGGAATAGTTCTAGGACATGTCATATCAAATAAAGGAATTGAGGTCGACAAAGTTAAAATAGAAATTATAAAAGATCTCCAACCTCCAAAATTCGTACGAGAAATACGGAGTTTTCTAGGACATGCTGGTTTCTACCGAAGATTTATAAAAGATTTTTCAAAAATCACAAAACCTTTGACCGGCCTGTTGATGAAAGATGATGAGTTCGTCTTTGACGACGACTGTCTAAAAGCATTCGTAACATTAAAATCAGCCCTTATCACCGCACCGATTATGCAACCACCCGATTGGCGACTACCGTTCGAAATCATGTGCAATGCGAGTGATTATGCCGTAGGCGCAGTTCTAGGACAAAGGAAGGACAAGAAACTCCATGCCATCTACTATGCCAATAGAATTTTAGATCCTGCCCAAATGAACTACGCTACAACAGAAAAGGAACTTCTAGCAGTTATATTTGCGCTTGACAAATTCCGTTCTTACCTAGTAGGAGCAAAAATTATCATATACACAGACCACGCTGCCATTAGGTACCTAATAAGCAAAAAGGATGCCAAACCAAGATTATTGAGATGGATCCTGTTATTACAAGAGTTTGACTTAGAAATCAAGGATAAGAAAGGAACCGAGAACGTTGTTGCAGATCACTTATCCCGAATAGAAGGCATCAAACATGAACCAGTACCGATAAATGACGATTTCCCGTACGAACATTTGATAGCCAAATTAGAAAGTGACATGCCTAACTTAATCTCAGAAGATCCAGAACTCGAAAAAGCCGTAGAAGCCGTCTATGCCCAAGTCACATTACCTTGGTATGCTGACATCGTTAATTACCTAGCTGCAGGCGTGCTTCCACCGGATCTCACTTATCAGCAAAAGAAGAAATTCTTCCACGATCTGAAACACTATTATTGGGATGAACCTCTACTCTTCAAGAGAGGGTCCGACAACATATACCGTCGCTGTGTCCCAGAGGAAGAAATAGAAAATATCATTTCCCAATGCCATTCAGCACCATATGGTGGTCATGCTAGTACATCCAAGACGTGCGCTAAGATTCTCCAAGCCGACTTATTCTGGCCTAACCTCTGGAAAGACGTTCACATCGCTGTGCTAAAATATGATAGATGCCAACGAACTGGCAACATCTCACGACGCGATGAAATGCCTCAGAAAGGAATCTTAGAGGTAGAAATCTTTGACGTATGGGGAATAGATTTCATGGGACCATTCCCGCCTTCTTTTGGTAATAACTACATACTCGTCGCTGTAGACTATGTGTCTAAATGGATAGAAGCCATTGCTGCCCCAAAAAATGACGCACGAGTAGTAATCAAACTCTTCAAAAACACAATCTTTCCTAGATTCGGTGTACCCAGACTCGTCATTAGTGACGGCGGATCACACTTCATATCGCGAATATTTGATAAACTTCTTTCTAAATATGGAGTCCGACACCGAGTAGTTACACCCTATCATCCGCAAACTAGCGGACAAGTAGAGGTCTCGAACAGAGAAATAAAACAGATATTGGAAAAGACTGTCGCTACCTCAAGGAAAGATTGGTTATCAAAGCTAAATGAAGCTTTATGGGCTTATAGGACCGCTTTTAAGACACCAATAGGTACTACACCCTACAAATTAGTTTACGGTAAATCCTGTCACCTCCCTGTAGAATTAGAGCATAAGGCCTTCTGAGCCATTAAGACACTTAATTTCAACTACACCGAGGCAGGAGAAAAACGAATCTTGAACTTACACGAATTAGAAGAACTTCGATTGGACGCTTACGAAAATGCCCGTATCTACAAAGAACGAACTAAAAAGTGGCATGATAAACGTTCGGTCAAGAAACAATTCAGTGTGGGAGACATCGTACTGCTATATAACTCGAGATTAAAACTTTTCCCAGGTAAACTAAAATCTAGGTGGTTTGGACCTTATGAAGTGACTAAAGTACTTCAGAGTGGAGCTGTTGAAATTACCGATAAGACGAATGTTCCGTTTATCGTAAACGGGCAACGTCTAAAACATTATAATAAGAATGAAAACAGCCCTCAAGTATGCAGTATAGCATTGCTTGAGCCTCTAGCTCAAACACCCGAATAGCTTGTCACCAAGCTATCGTCAGACTTTAGACGTTAAAAACAGCGCTTACTGGGAGGCAACCCAATTTTCCCGCATTTTCCTCGTTACTGTATTTCATTCTCATTTTTATTTAAAATTCTACTTTGAAACTTTAACAAAAATTCTAAACTTAAAATTCTACTATTTTTACTTTCTTTTATTTTCATATTTTATTTTATTTTATTTCTTTTATTTTTGTTTTTACCGCCTTTTGCTTTTAAAAATCCTGACTTCAAATTTATGTTTTAAACTTTTCAGGATTTTAAAAAGTCTTCAAAACCTTCCTCCTGTTTTTCTCCGACTTACCTGCGAGTATGGCCGCGTACGACTTCACAAAGGTTTATTTTCGAGGATTAGCTCAAAAGGCAAGATTTGAAGCATTAACTGAAAGAGAAATAGCCTTAACGTTGTATTATGTTAAGTCTACCATGGAGAAACTAGGAATCACTGATAGCATCCAATACCTGTTTAATCAATTAGGCTGGGAGAACACTGCTTTGAAAACCCGTTTTGCTACCTATAAGGACCTCACCTACGAATTCCTTAGCTCATTCAGGTACTTACCCAACTATGGTTTTGGATCCAACACAGAGCTGATCACCTTTAGGATGTTTGGGATGGACCAAACCCATAGCCGGATGTCATTAGCTAACCTCATAGGATTTCCTAGCGGACCACATGTGTTCATCAGTGCCGAAGATGGCGATCTAGATTTTGAACTCAACCAGTTCTAGGGTAGAATCACAGGCGACTATCACCCTGAACCAGACAGAATGTATAATGATGAGATTTGTAACACCCCCTTTCTATACCCCCAAATTAATACATTTTTTCAATTAGGCACTTAGAAAATTTATTTCATCAGAGTTTAATTAAAATTTAATTAAAACATGGTATATAAGAGGCGCATCACATTATCACGAAATTAAACACATACGATACCTGCTCAAAATAGATATGCAACAATGGGTAACCCACATCTCAATATTTAGAATAAAAGCGGAAACATCCAAATATTGAATCGATCACATTCATAAAAGTATATACAACCATTCAATCAATTCATGCTTTACAACCATATCCACAGCGGATACATACACAGATGTATCACAAGGAATCAAAACAAATGTAACTCCAAAGGAGTCAAAGGCTTCCTAACTACCCAGATGTTACATATCAGAGCCATTGACCAAAAAGAATGAAGACATCGCTTCACAAAAAGAACCTCCAGCTTCCTACTCTGCAATGCCTCATAGAGCATTATAAAACAGCAGAAGGGTGAGAAACAATATCATAACAGTTAATGCATAAAATTGTATATATACATATACTCATATTTGTACAAGTTATACTCAAATTATGTTCTCACCATATTAAGCATATACAATTAATCATGCCTCTACACATGCTCATGAACATTCACTATATGTTCCTCCAAAGATTCATATATAACATACACAGTTACATTCATACAACTAATGCATCATACACAGATGACTCATGCAACTCATAGAGACCGACACACGACTCTATGCAGATGCAAATGCGGTACCGACTCATTTCAACAGATTCTCTAAGGAATCGAGTATTCAGCAGATTCTCCACGGAATCAAGTATTCAGCAGATTCTCCATGGAATCAAATATTCATCAGATTCTCCACAGAATCGAATATTCAGCAGATTCTCCACGGAATCAAATACTCAGCAGATTCTCCACGGAATCAAATACTCTAGTCAATCCTCCAAGGGATTACATGTTATGACCGATTCTCCGAGGAATCACACAATGAAACCGATTCTCCAAGGAATCTAATGTAACCATCGTATCATACGAGGTTCTGCAAATCCTCCGAGGGATCATTCAACACAAAAATGCATACTAAGATGCTACACAATGCTAATCCTCCGAGGGATCGATCAACACAGAATGCATACTATGTTCACAAACATACTCATTGCATTTATCACATACATCGCATATATCTATCATGCATTCACACTATGCACCATTTCACACATGGTTTACACACATAACAACCTATCAATGCGTTTCTATTCAATTCAAGCAAATACACAAGATTATCAAACGTTCAAGATTCACCATTGGCTCTACAATCTAGGATTCACGCCTTTCGGCCACCCACAGCACGACATGTTGAAACAGTTCACACATCAATCATTCATATAGGCATTAATCATAATTGAATCGGCCAAAAATCATGCTATGAATAAACAGCAAAATAAATAACACTGTCAGGTTCGCCAACCTTCGCCTGGCGAAGCCACGCAGCGAATGCTCGCTGGCCTTCACCTGGCGAACTTCCCAGCGAAGTCCACTGGGAGTAATTCTGGAATTACTCGCTGAGGCTCACTACACACTCGCCTGGCGAACCTTCGCCAACTCACTTCGCCTGGCGAACTTGCCAGCGAAGACAGGGTGTTGCTTCTGACTTGCTTTGCTGCAGCTCGCTGGGCTTCGCCTGGCGAAGCTTCGCTGCCATTCGCCTGGCGAGCCTGCGAAGACAGAACCTCCATGGTTGTTCCAAAGCCCAAACTCCACACAACCAGCCGATTAAATCCAAACCAGTCTCAGTGGCACAACCCTACCATCACCCGACTAAACTACATCGTCTAATCCGAGTTCTAACCGATTAAAACCTCTTTCTACTCATCAAACCAACTTCTAACCTAAGTGGAAAAAGAGTAGAAACTCTACAAAATCCAAACCCATACACATACAATCATATACATTAAAGAGATGATGGAGTTTCACACCCTTACCGATCGATTGCAAGCTTTAGTGATGATTCCTTGATGATTCTAGGTTTTCCTCTCCACTTTCTCTTCTCTTTCTCTTCTCCTCTTTTCTTTCTCTTGTTTTTCTTCTTATGTTACTATCTTTCTTTCTTTTCCTCTCTTATTCTATTTCTATCTCTATTTCTTTCCTCTCAAATTCTTTCCAACACTTACCAATCAATTCTCACACTAAATTGCTAAATGTCTAAAATGCCCTTTTGACTCTAATTCCCCGAAAACTCTCCGAATCGGTAAAAATAGATAAAATAAGCAAACACCACATAGTAATATATAATTTCTCAATTTAAAACAAACATCAATTAAATAAATTAAAAGACTCAACAATTAATGGGAATTCAGAATCGGGGCGTTACAACTCTCCCCCACTTTAGAAATTTTCGTCCTCGAAAATATTACCTGATTCAAACAACTCTGGATGCGATTCTCGCATCTTGCTCTCCAATTCCCAAGTCATGTTGCCTTCTGTGGCACCTCCCCAGGACACTTTCACAAGCGCAATATCCTTACCTCTTAGTTTCTTAACTTCGCGGTCCAAAATACTAACCGGTAAAACTTCAACTGTAAGGTTATCTCTTACTTCAACTTCATCCATTGGGATAACATGTGACGGATCCGGAACATACTTCCGAAGTTGCGAGACATGGAATACATCATGAAAATTTGAAAGGTTCGGAGGTAACGCCACACGATAAGCCACAACACCAACTCGTGCGACAATCTGATACGGGACAATAAAACGAGAAGTCAACTTTCTCGACTTCAAAGCACGACCCACACCCGTAACCGGTGTAACTCTCAAAAACACATGGTCGCCCTCTTGAAACTCGAGATCCTTTCTCCTTTTATCATGATAACTTTTCTGTCTACTCTGAGAAGCTCTCATCTTTTCCCGAATAAATTTCACCTTTTCCGTCGTTTGCTGTACCATTTCCGGACCAACTACCGACTTTTCACCTGTCTCATGCCAACACAGAGGTGTTCGACATCTCCGACCATATAAAGCCTCAAATGGCGCCATACCAATACTCGAATGGAAACTGTTATTATAGGTGAACTCAATCAACGCTAAATAACCGTCCCACGCACCACCTTGTTCAAGCACACAAGCACGCAACAAATCTTCTAACGATTGAATCGTCCTCTCGGTTTGACCATCTGTTTGCGGATGATATGCCGAACTCAATCTCAACTTAGAACCCAAGGCACCTTGCAAACTCTCCCAAAATCTTGAAGTAAATCTAGGATCTCTATCCGACACAATACTCTTAGGAACTCCATGAAGCTTCACAATAGTGCCAACATAAATCTCGGCCAACCTTTCCAAAGAATAAGTAATATCAATCAGAATAAAGTGAGCCGATTTAGTAAGCCTATCAACAATCACCCAAATAGCATTATGTCCTCTTTGCGTATTCGGCAATCCCGTAACAAAATCCATCGATATACTATCCCATTTCCATTCCGGAATATCCAACGGTTGCATCAATCCACTAGGCTTCTGATGCTCCACCTTAGACTTCTGGCAAGTCAAACACGAGTACACAAAACGAGCAACATCGCTTTTCAATCCAGACCACCAAAAGATCTTCTTCAAATCCTGATACATCTTATTCGCTCCCGGATGAATACTCAAGTTACTCCGATGTCCCTCTTCCAATATCATCTTTTTCAAATCCGCATCATCGGGAATACAAATACGACCTCGAAACCTCAAAACTCCTAATTCATCAACTTTGAAATCTTCATTTCCATTCCTCATCAAATCCACAAATTTCAAATCCAACTTTTGCTTTTCACACACCGTAGCAAGGAAATCATTCGTGACATGCAACATACTCAGCTTCACACTACTCGGTGTTAACTCACAAATCAAACTCAAATCTCTAAAGTTCTCCAAGAGTTCCCACTCTCTAACCATCAAAGTAGACACGTGCAACGACTTCCGACTTAAGGCATCGGCTACCACATTCGCCTTACCCGGATGATAATTTAAACCAAAATCAAAGTCCTTCAAAAGTTCTAGCCATCTCCTTTGCCTCATATTCAATTCTTTTTGATCAAACAAATACTTCAAACTCTTGTGATCGCTAAAAACTTCAAATCTTGCACCATAAAGATAGTGCCTCCAAATTTTCAAAACGAACACTACGGCCGCTAACTCCAAATCATGAGTAGGATAATTCTTTTCATGTACTCTCAACTGTCTAGAAGCATACGCCACGACCTTCCCATCTTGCATCAATACACCATTCAATCCTGACAAGGAAGCGTCGCCATAAACCACAAAAGGTTTCGTAGGATTTGGAAAAATCAAAATCGGCGCTGTCGTTAACCTTCTCTTTAATTCCATGAAACTCTCTTCACAATTAACATCCCAAATAAAAGCCTTTCCTTTACAAGTCAACTGGGTTAACGGAAGTGCTAACTTTGAAAATCCTTCGATAAACCTCCGGTAGTAACCGGCCAAGCCCAAAAAGCTTCGAATTTCCGTAACCGATCTTGGAGTCTCCCATTGCATTACCGCATCGATCTTGGATGGATCCACACTAATACCATTTCCGGAAATAATATGTCCAAGAAAACTCACCTTCGATAACCAAAAATCACACTTAGACAACTTTGCGTACAACTTCTTCTCTTTCAAAATCCGCAACACAATCCTTAAATGTTCTTCGTGTTCCTCTCGAGACTTAGAATAAATCAAAATGTCATCGATAAACACTACCACAAAATGATCCAACTGCTCGTGGAAGATACGGTTCATATATTCCATGAAAACACCCGGCGCATTAGAAACTCCGAATGGCATCACCGTATACTCATAGTGACCATATCGTGTTCTAAAAGCCGTCTTCGAAATATCTTCTTCCTTAACCCGAATCTGGTGATAACCGGATCTCAAATCAATCTTACTAAAAACACGGGCTCCAACTAATTGATCCATCAAATCATCGATTCTTGGAAGCGGATACTTGTTCTTAATTGTCACCTTATTCAACTGCCGATAATCAATACACAATCGCATACTACCATTCTTCTTCTTTACCAACAATACCGGCGCACCCCAAGGAGAAACACTTGGTCTTACAAATCTCTTATCCAACAAATCATTCAACTGCTTCTTCAATTCCACCAACTCCGATGCCGACATCCGATACGGGGCCATCGAAATCGGTCTAGTACCCGGAACTAGATCAATAGAAAATTCAACCTCTCTCTTTGGCGGCACATCCGCAACATCTTTCGGAAACACTTCAGGAAATTCACAAACCACAGGAAACACGTCGAGCTCAACTTTTCTCTCCACCGACAACGATGCAAACAAACCAAACAACTGAGCTTCATCCGCTAAAAGTTTCTTCAACTCTTTAGTGGAAAGAAAACTCTCGTTTTCACCATCTTCCAAAGAAGGAAACCTTACTAACTTGTGATAGCAATCCAGATGAACTCTATTAAATTGCAACCAGTTCATACCCAAGATTACGTCCAAACCTTCCAACGGCAAACACACTAAATCCATAACGAAGTCCTTACCATACATGGTCAAAGGACAACTTGCACACACCAAAGAAGTAGTTACCGACCCCGAAGCGGGAGTTCCAATAACCATACCACTACTCAAAGAAACCATACACAAATCCAACCGCTTAGCACACGCAAGAGAGATGAACGAGCTCTACTGTCTTCTTCATAAATTCTACAACACTCGGTCAAATCCGAAAATCTTCGTATTCTTTGATAACCCACCGCTTGCTTTATCTCAGGACGCAAGCCATTCTCATACTTGATACATTTGGAAAATTCCGCCGTAACCGCATCATAGTGAGGGTGAAACTTCACTAACTCAGTAAACTTAGCGGTGTAGTCCACCACCGACATATTACCTTGTTTCAACTCCAGAAATTCCATTTCTCTCTTCCCTTTAACACTTTCGGGATAATACTTCCTTAGAAACTCAGTACGAAATAAATCCCACGTAATCTCCTCATCGTCGACCTCAAGAACTTGCCTCACGCTGACCCACCAGTCATCAGCCTCTTCTCTCAGCATGTGAGTCCCTAGTCTCACCTTGTTCCCTTCAGCACAATCCATCACCCTAAAGATCCTCTCAATTTCCTTTAACCATATCTGAGCACCATCCGGATCAAATCTCCCTTTGAACACCGGTGGTTGGTTCTTCCTGAACTCATCATTCGCATTCACGTTGGGTGCACCCTGCACAGCTCTGGCCATAGCCTCTAACGCCGCTGCCATAGCATTGTCATTACGACCTGCCATATTCTGAGGATTCCCAAAAATAACAACAAGGTGAAACAACCGTTCAACCAACACAACAACAAGACAGACACGACTGACTCAACACTGGCTCTGATACCACTTAATGTAACACCCCCTTTCTATACCCCCAAATTAATACATTTAATCAATTAGGCACTTAGAAAATTTATTTCATCAGAGTTTAATTAAAATTTAATTAAAACATGGTATATAAGAGGCGCATCACATTATCACGAAATTAAACACATACGATACCTGCTCAAAATAGATATGCAACAATGGGTAACCCACATCTCAATATTTACAATAAAAGTGGAAACATCCAAATATTGAATCGATCACATTCATAAAAGTATATACAACCATTCAATCAATTCATGCTTTACAACCATATCCACAGCGGATACATACACAGATGTATCACAAGGAATCAAAACAAATGTAACTCCAAAGGAGTCAAAGGCTTCCTAACTACCCAGATGTTACATATCAGAGCCATTGACCAAAAAGAATGAAGACATCGCTTCACAAAAAGAACCTCCAGCTTCCTACTCTGCAATGCCTCATAGAGCATTATAAAACAGCAGAAGGGTGAGAAACAATATCATAACAGTTAATGCATAAAATTGTATATATACATATACTCATATTTGTACAAGTTATACTCAAATTATGTTCTCACCACATTAAGCATATATAATTAATCATGCCTCTACACATGCTCATGAACATTCACTATATGTTCCTCCAAATACTCAGCAGATTCTCCACGGAATTGAATATTCAGCAGATTCTCCACGGAATCAAATACTCAGCAGATTCTCCACGGAATCAAATACTCTAGTCAATCCTCCAAGGGATTACATGTTTATGACCGATTCTCCGAGGAATCACACAATGCAACCGATTCTCCAAGGAATCTAATGTAACCATCGTATCATACGAGGTTCTGCAAATCCTCCGAGGGATCATTCAACATAAAAATGCATACTAAGATGCTACACAATGCTAATCCTCCGAGGGATCGATCAACACAGAATGCATACTATGTTCACAAACATACTCATTGCATTTATCACATACATCGCATATATCTATCATGCATTCACACTATGCACCATTTCACACATGGTTTACACACATAACAGCCTATCAATGCGTTTCTATTCAATTCAAGCAAATACACAAGATTATCAAACGTTCAAGATTCACCATTGGCTCTACAATCTAGGATTCACGCCTTTCGGCCACCCACAGCACGACATGTTGAAACAGTTCACACATCAATCATTCATATAGGAATTAATCATAATTGAATCGGCCAAAAATCATGCTATGAATAAACAGCAAAACAAATAACACTGTCAGGTTCGCCAACCTTCGCCTGGCGAAGCCACACAGCGAATGCTCGCTGGCCTTCACCTGGCGAACTTCCCAGCGAAGTCCACTGGGAGTAATTCTGGAATTACTCGCTGAGGCTCGCTACACACTCGCCTGGCGAACCTTCGCCAACTCACTTCGCCTGGTGAACTTGCCAGCGAAGACAGGGTGTTGCTTCTGACTTGCTTCGCTGCAGCTCGCTGGGCTTCGCCTGGCGAAGCTTCGCTGCCATTCGCCTGGCGAGCCTGCGAAGACAGAACCTCCATGGTTGTTCCAAAGCCCAAACTCCACACAACCAACCGATTAAATCCAAACCAGTCTCAGTGGCACAACCCTACCATCACCCGACTAAACTACATCGTCTAATCCGAGTTCTAACCGATTAAAACCTCTTTCTACTCATCAAACCAACTTCTAACCTAAGTGGAAAAAGAGTAGAAACTCTACAAAATCCAAACCCATACACATACAATCATATACATTAAAGAGATGATGGAGTTTCACACCCTTACCGATCGATTGCAAGCTTTGGTGATGATTCCTTGATGATTCTAGGTTTTCCTCTCCACTTTCTCTTCTCTTTCTCTTCTCCTCTTTTCTTTCTCTTGTTTTTCTTCTTATGTTACTATCTTTCTTTCTTTTCCTCTCTTATTCTATTTCTATCTCTATTTCTTTCCTCTCAAATTCTTTCCAACACTTACCAATCAATTCTCACACTAAATTGCTAAATGTCTAAAATGCCCTTTTTACTCTAATTCCCCGAAAACTCTCTGAATCGGTAAAAATAGATAAAATAAGCAAACACCACATAGTAATATATAATTTCTCAATTTAAAACAAACATCAATTAAATAAATTAAAAGACTCAACAATTAATGGGAATTCAGAATCTGGGCGTTACAAGATTCATAACTCGGCTTTCAGATACTTTTATAAGATACTAGCTCACACCCTTTTCGGTAAATAAGAAAATATTACTACAGTATCTAAAGAGGAGTTATTTATCATGTTCTGTGCTTCTCAGGGACGTACAGTGAATGCAGTCCCTTTCATGATGAGATCCTTCAGACGCCTCACTCAGGACCCACAATCGCCTATTCTAATAGGAGGCCTCGTGACAATGATTGCCCACGAGCTTGGCCTTAGATTCCACCTAAATGCAAGCACTAGTTTTGGCACCATCCGACCCATGAATATCCAGTTCTACTTTAACAGGAGCATTTTGAGAACTATGGGACCTGGACCTTACGAGTACCTCATCAATGAAAAACCTGTCCAGCTATTCACATTGCCAAATCATCAGATGATAAGTATCCACAACAAGGACAACTGGCTTTATGAATTGGATGAGCCTATGGGACCTCCTTCACCTCAATCAACACCACAGAACTACATGTACGACAGTGATCACATCTCTGAAGCACACGATTATATGTACTATGAGGATGCTGTATCAGAAGCTGAGGTAGACCCTACGACCCCTCCGCATTACAACACCTATCCTGAGCCCATTCCTGAGCACACCACTGACAAAATGGATACTATTCTACACCGATTGGACAACGTTGACGCAGCTCTGACTACTGTAAAAGACGACATCACAAGCATACACAACGAACTCGTAGTCTTCATGGACTTAGTCTGTGACCAGCTCGACTACTACGCCAGGAAGTTTGATGAATTGAAGGCACGAAAAAACTGAGATACTAGATTTAGTTTAGTTTAGTTTTTCTACTTTCCGTCCGTTTTCGATTATTTTGATTTTTGCATTGTTAATTTCCTTGTGTATTACATTACAATCATTCTAATTAGTTGTTATTTCAATTATATTCCTTATTCATTTATTCTGTTTTTACGCTATCCTATGTTTCTTGGCCGATATAAAGCATTGCCATATCAATACTAGGCCTAAAAACCATTGCAAGAACACCCCCATAGCAAAATTCTGCGTTCTGCAGATTTTGCTGGTATGACGACCGTCACAGAAGCCTGACGCTCGTCACGCGGGTGACGACCGTCACAGATACGTGACGACCGTCACGAGCCCAAAACTGTTATCTGCTATAACAGGGGTTTTTCTCTCCCACTCACATCCTTTCAACTCCCAATCATCAAAAACTCACACCCCACTCCTAATTTTCGTTTTCCCCACCTTGCTTCATATATTCCAACTCCCATCTCAACTTCCTAATACACTTATGTACCATTTTTTCACTCCACAGAACCAACTCCATCCACATTTCCTCAGAATCCTCCAACAATAGCGAGAAACAACGAAACCCCAGACCTCAGCAGTATCGTATTCAGCGACGACGACTCCGGAGACAAACAGCGAGCCAACTATATCGCCTTCCATCAACGGTCGCTACAACCGACCCACTACCCGCATATCCCATCCCTCACGGAGCTCGGCCTCCTTGAAGGCGTCACTTGGATGCTCCAAAGAGCCGGCATCTGGAACCTCTGCACAAATCCACAGCCGACGTACGAACAACTCACCCTCGAGTTCCTAAGTTCGTTCACCTACGTCACTTCCAGCGGCGACCTCAGCCAGCACTCTGGTGCCGCATGCTTCCGTATTTTCGGCACGAACTATCAACTGAACCAGAACCAGATTGCCGCCATCTTACAATTCCCTCGCGGCGACAATGCACACCTCCGCCTCACCGAACAGTTCCAGCATGAAGCCTTCGTGCTCTGGTACCAGTTAACCGGAATCAATGCCGATGGCTGGGATTCTTTGCACACAATGCATATCCATAACCCGACCATCCGGTATTTCCACAGCGCACTGAGCAACACCATCTTCGCCTGGGATAACAACCATAAGGTGAACTCGAAAGAGCCCTTCTTTCTCCGCTGTGTCTTCAACAACGAGCCCATCAACGCCGCTCCGTTCCTCCTGGCCCACATTCAGGCCAACTGTAACCGTGGCTCTAAGCCATTTTACTTTGGCGGGATTGTTACTGCCATTGCACTTGGGCTGAACCTCGGCGACCGCCTTCAGCATCTCCATGCCATTCCCTCGGTGTTCCTCGACACCGACCACTGCAGAGCCTCTCACCTCATCCGTTCCAGGGCCGATGGCAAGTACCACCCGGTCGTGCGTGGCAAAACCGTCAGAAGCATCATCCTTCCATCACGCACCCGGATGCACCCACAGGATCGTGCCAACTGGCTCTTTGACCTCAATGCCCCTGCTGCTGCCGCTGCTCCAACTCAGACTCACACCCAAGATTCTGGTGACGAAATCCAAGATGAGTGGACCGACCTGAGCAACCGGAGGCATCGCAACCACTTCCTTCTGAAGGTCCATCCTACCGCCACCGTCGCCATCGTCCAGAGCCCGACTATTTCGAAGAAGACCTCCGCCGATCTCTCGACCAGCAGGCCCAGATACTCGCTATGATGCAGCAGCAGAATCAGCGAGCAGAGCAGTTCGAAGCTTGGCATCGGACCCAAATGCAACAACTCCAAACCGGCCAGAAAATCATTACTGAGAACTTGGCGAATCTGACCTTGCAGTTCGAAGGACTCCGCGACTATGTCTATCATACCGGAGCACTGGACTTTGAGGCCCGAGCCGACCAAGTCAGAGCCAGAGGACGCGAGAGAGGACGTGACCGAGGCAGAGGCCGTGATTAGTTACTCTTTTCCTTATTTGTTTACTATATTTTCAGTTTATTTGTACTTTCATTTTCCCTTGTATTTCCCTCTCGCATTCTTTCAAATCAGTGGGGACACTGATTGAGATAGTGTGGGAGCGGAGCGTTTATTTCCCATTCCCTTGTACTTTTAATTCCGTAATTTCAATTCGAACATTTTTACGTTTTAGCAAATAAAAGCTCGTTTATATATCTTTTTCCGTTACGCAAACATCCCCGCTTTATTCGACATAAACAAAAAATTTTCGTTCGTTCCTCAAAAACAAAAGCATCACGAGAATGCGCCCAAGTTCAAATCAAGTTTTGAAACTCCGAGACAAAAATTCTAACAAAACCAGTACCGCCCTGACACCTTAGACCTCCGGTCTATGCGAGTCGGTTTCACTACCTACGTGTACCAAAGTTTCAAGTGTCTACACAAACTCAGCCCCAAGTAGTTTATACTAGCAGTCAGCACCATCCTAAAACACTTCTAAG
The DNA here is from genome assembly GCA_963859935.3 of Lathyrus sativus. Classification (NCBI taxonomy): domain Eukaryota; kingdom Viridiplantae; phylum Streptophyta; class Magnoliopsida; order Fabales; family Fabaceae; genus Lathyrus; species Lathyrus sativus. The sequence continues at coordinate 431,893,230 of OZ012738.1, forward strand.
CGAGCGACCAATGCAAATAAGTGTATGATCTCCAAAAAGATGAAAAATCATGAAAATAAAGCCATTTAGCCAAAATATAAAGACGCGTTCCCTCTAAGTTAGGTGCTCCTCACCCGAGCATTTAGTCCAACGGTACGAAAACTCATTGAAAAATCAATGGTATAAGCTTATGAGCAATGAAAAAGATCAAAACAAAAAGGAGATCATATTCACTAACAGGTCGACTTGCCATGAAAGTGTATGGACAACGGGCTTAATGTGATTGCGCTAGAACAAACAGGGTGAACTTGACGCGAGAACCTTGACACCAAGCTACAGTAGCATGACTGGGACCGGTTTGCATAAGAAGGAGACCTCCGAAGACTTGTAGTCCAATGTCGTCACCGTACTCGTTTTGTTCCTACTAAGAATCCCGGTTTTTCCCTAACTTGGTGAATGAGGAAGCTGCCTCGTGACTGCCGACTTTTTCCTGTTTTACTTGAGGACAAGCAAAGATTCAAGCTTAGGGGAGTTTGATAACACGAAATCGTATATATATATATATATATATATATATATATATATATATATATATATATATATATATATATATATATATATATATATATATATATATATATATATATATATATATATATATATATATATATATATATATTGATGCATAATTCAACTAATGTTTGATTGTTTTCGATCCGATTTCGGGTTCTTTCCATGTTATTTGTCTGATATTTTGCAGGTATTTGATGATCACGTCTAAACAAGGCAATATGAAGAAAAGAAGCAATTGCAGATGAAATATGGACGAAAACCAGATGAAAACAACATGAAAAACGTAGAATGCATATTTTGCTGCTGTGACGACCGTCACAGCTCCATGACGACCGTCACACGGGTGACGACCGTCACACACCGTGACGACCGTCATGCAGGCAAAAACGCCCAACTTCAAATGAATGTGCAAAATACAGTTCCAAGTCCCAAATAGTGGACCACTACTCCCTGATATTTCTGCCTCTAAGTCCACCTTCTTCAAATTACAACTGTTAGAATTCTATTTCTATAAAAGGGGAAGGAGGGGAGCTGAGAAAGGGAGCCGCATTCAGACAACGAAGTGCTGCCAATTTATCTTCAGAGCAACCTTTCCATTATTTTATTCTTATTTTTTTCTCTTTTCTTTCTCTGCATTTCTTTGATATTTTGTAATTCCTATTTCCCTTGTACGATTAATTGGCACAAAGACCAGAATCCTGCCAACATTTGTGGAGGATCTGCCCAAAGGCCAATTGGAATATTTACAGGTTCTAAATTTTAATCGTAATTTCAGTTTTCATTATGATGCATGTTATTAATCATTGTTTTTATTTATGTTTTACCTTTCCCAAATCCATGTCTAGCTAAACCAGAGTAATCGATATGTAGTAATAATTCAGATGGGATTTGATAATAACCGGTTGAAAACTCTCTTTTTCAAAAGTTGTTTATGGTCTGAGTGTTTAAATTTATTTACTGAATAAACTTCGTCGCGAAAGCGAGAACTTATTTAAAAGTAGTTTTGCCACGACAGCGGGAAATTAATTAAGGTACGAACCAACAAGCGACAGCTGCGGTAAGACCAGATAGTAAACACTAGTCATTTGTTTTAATAACAGCGAAAGCACTTTAAAATGAATTAGAACTTAGAGATTTCCAAAAAATATTTTTAACCCCGAATGGGACACGAAAGCGTACAATTGGCCCTTAGAATTATGACTAGCGTCAACAACCATCATGAGACGAAAGTCTTTAGATCACTATTTTCTGCTTAAATAAATTCTGAAAAATATTTCATATATCGGTAACTTGTCAAATCCTCGAAGAACATAATTACTGCATATCGATTCACGTAATTATAATTCAAGTAACCTCTTTAGTTCCCTTTAGTGACAAAAAAATTATTTCCTTAAACATTATCTACCTAGCTAAACATAGTAACTCCCGAGAACACTAGTCTGATTACGAGTCCCTGTGGGATCGATATCTTTTATTACTACGCGATAGACTGTGCACTTGCAGTTAAGTTGTATTAGACATAGAAAGTCGCGATCAAACAGCCATCACGGAAGAACACTGGCATCAAAAACGCGACCAGACTCAGAGGATCCCTCATCATCGTCACCTCACCGTCAAGCTCAACAAGAACGAGCCAATCACCGTCCAAAACCCATAACCGCCACGAGTAAGGAGGCTCAGAGAGATGAAAATCTTCATCTCCTCATCATAGCGCCACCGTCATCCACCACAAGCCGAATCGCTTCAAACCCATAAAAAAGAGGGTGAGCAATCTGGTGCTAACAGAGTGTTTTTTAATTTGTTTTTTGCAGAAATCATCAGGAAGCTCGGAGAAGAAGAATAGCATGGGAATGGCGGATGAAAATGAAAGAAAAACGGACGGGACTAGCAGAGAAAGAGAGAACAGCCGTGAAAAGAAAGGAGAAAATTTCAGAAGATAACCATGGGAGCTGCGCCGCAGCCAGAAGAAGAAGGAGGGTTCACAAACCCTAGTGGCTGCAAATGCCTCTTAAATATGACCCTCCTGTTTCCATTTTTCTTTTTTCCATTTTATTATATTTTCTGTCTTATTAATTTTTAATTACTAACATTTCCAATCTCAAACTTTTTTTTTTAGGAAAAATGTCATTTTAAGTTATAAGATGATTAAAAAAAAATTGTTTTAAAACTTAATTTAAAGTTTAATTTGCTTAATTCAAAGATTTAAATTTTATAATTTAAAATTATTTTTTTTTATAATAAATCTAACTTCCCTAAAATGAATATATTGTTTTTAGTAAATTTAACTTTTATTAAGAAATAAATTTCTAACTTTTCTTTAATAAAATTAAACAAAATGAACTTTTTTCTTTAAAATTAAAATCCATTTTTTAAATAAATTATAACCTTTTCTAAAAACATTAAAATTATAATTATTTTCATTTAATTCTAAAATTGTTGCTTAAAAGTAATGCTAACCTAAATTGTTAACACTTTCATTCTAATTTCTAACCTAAAAATTCTAAAATAAAAGTTCTTGACATTCCCGTTGAACTTTTGTCTAATTATTATTTAAGTCCTAGCATTATTTTTCATTTGGTCCCTGTTTACTAATTTCATATTCTTTTCGTATTTCGTTTTATGGTTGTAATTTATGCGAGGCAATCGTCGCTTTTGTTCAGTTAATATTCTTGCATTTTCTCATATTTCAATTATGTCGCTTAATTAATTTGCATGCATTATTTACCGTAAATCCCTCTGAAGGAATAGGTCTAGCCGTTTGACCGCCGCGTCAATAGTCCTTACCTTTGAATATTTCACTGTTCAAACCCTAATTGCATAGGCATCCCGCCGTGGACCAAATTACCCTTTACCCTAGCATTAGGATAAGGAGTCGTCGCACTCCGTATTAGGTTTCCCGTCGTGGAATGCCTATTTTACCCTTTTTTAATTCAATTCAATTTTCAACATAGAAATAGGATTCGCCGCACTCCACGCAAGCGCTTTCTTAAGAACGTTTGCATCCCCATTGAAACCTTGACCACCGTCAAGAAGTTTCTCTTCCTCCCTTTCAAGGGGAACTACGATTACTCTGATTCCATCCCCTACCTCGGATACGTAGGCACAAGATGCGAGTCTTGGCGAGTAAACTTAGGACTAACCCTTAGGTCTTTATTTCACCTTCTAACCCTTAGCACAACCTTAAGCAGATAACCATAGCAATAATAGCATTAAAAAACAAGAGGTTCCTGTAGAGTACTACAGAAGTTTAGGATGCTAATACCTTCCCCAAGCTTAACCAACCCCTGAACCCTAGATCTTTCCCCACATTGTGTTTATGATGCAAAATAGGTTTTTCCTTTACTTAACATTTCCTTCGGATAAATCAAAGACCGGTTGTGAATCAAAGATTTGTGATTTAAATTAATTAATAAGTTGATATCCTATTCTCACCGTAACAACCATATAACCTTGTTGTTTGGGCTGCTGCTTGAGCCTTACCTACCACTACCAACTGTTTCACTAATTCAGTTAGCTCATCCATTTTATTTTCGAAGGCCTTGCTAGAAGAAGAAACATGAAAAGAAACATAAACCTCATTCACACCTTTTATTTGGACATAATTGTTTCTCGTTGTGAACTGTTGGGAGTTAAGCGACATATTCTCAATCAGGGCTTTGGCAACAGCTGAAGTTTTATCAACAAGTGCTCCACCACCAGCAACATTTAAAATATTCCTATCCATTGGTTTTAATCCTTCATAGAAATACTGAATCAATAATTGCTCGGTGATTTGGTGTTATGGGCAACTTGAAACTAATTTTTTGAATCTCCCCCGATATTCAGCCAATGGTTCATTATCTAGTTGTCTAATACCACAAATATCTTTTCGTATTGAGGAAGCTCTAGAGGCAGGAAAATATCTCTCTAGGAATACCTTCTTCAAATCATTCCAAGTTGCAACAGAATTTGGCTCAAGATAATATAACCAATCTTTGGTCGCACCTTGTAGTGAAAACGGAAATGCTCTCAGGTTGATGTGATCTTCTGTAATTCCTTCAGGCCTCAGTAGAGTAGAAAAAACGATATAGAATTCTTGAAGATGCTTGTATAGATCCTCACCTGCAAGACCACTAAATCTCGACAACAAGTGTATTAATCCAGATTTTAATTCAAAAGGAGTAACATGGTCAACATATTCAATGCACAAGCCATTACAATTAGCATCAGGAGCAACAGGCTCTCTTAATGTTCTTTGGTCAGCCATGTTATTGTCGAAAGAAAATTCAGAATCAAACAAGCAATGTGAGAACAAAGAATCAGAACCACAAATGTTAAGGATCAAATTAAGAAAAGCCATAACAAGAAGACCTAGTAGTCAGGACTAATGCAGCAACAAATGCGATAATGCCAACAATGTCCCTATATAGGCAGAAACAAAATCAAAGAATAAAAATGATTAAAATAAATTCATAAAAATCAAAAAACACAAAATTTAATGTAATTAAGTAAAATAAGAATTTTAGGAATTTTTTCGGATTTTTCTGAAATTATAAAAATAGTAAAACATTCATAAAAAATAGAAAAATGATGAATTTCGAGTTTTTAGGTCGGCATCCATTATTTAATTTTTAAATAGAGGCTTTTGATCCCTGATTTTTTTCTAATGAATTGATCAAGAATCAGACAAATCTGAGACGATTTTCCTAAAAATCGATTTTTTTTACGAGGTCGAATGGGAGACGCAAAAACGGACGTCCGGACGGGAAAACGTTAAAACAACAAAACAAAAATTTGAAATACATAATTGACACCTATGACTCAACTAACGGTTAAAAACGACAAGAATCCCCGACAACAGCGCCAATTTGATCCGTTGTCACGCATAGATAAAAAACGAGTATTTTTTTAAAATATCAGTAACGGTAACGACAACTCGAGTATCGTTCTCACAAGGATTCTTGTAAAGCTATTAACCAACATAATAACGGTTTATGGGGGGTTTGAATTTAGATTAAAATAAAAATAGTGCAAATAAGTGATTGTCAAAATAAGCTGAAACGGTTAATCTGCTGTTTTGATTTCCCAACTTATCATCGATCCAAATAATTCCTAATTCCTAAGCGGATTCTATCTGCTTTTCTATTATAATAACAAATAAACAAGCGCAATTGATATTATATGATACATGTTCCTAATTTCCGAATTAAGCAAACGGATGAGATATAGAAATCGTGAATTAAGCAAACACGAGAAACATACGCGAATTAAGCAAACACAACTAAATTATAAGAACATGCAGTCATCGAAATAAATCAATCAACCCTAAGATAAATCGAATTAAGAAAACAAGATATCATAGAGAAGGATTGAAAGGAAACATATTTTATTGGAAATTAAAAGAACCTCAAAGTGTCGGCGGAAACCGATTACAACAGAATAATCCTTGGAATTAGTTCTCCATTCAATCATACAAAAACAAAAACTCCAATTGTGAATAGTGAAAAATCCCCCTGAACAGTAGCACGAATGCTACTAAGTATAGGGAAGCATAACAAAATCCGGTTCTAACCCAACTGGGTCAAAAAACATTAAAAAAAACCGGCCCAAACTAAGTATTCCTAAAGGCAGAATTTGGGTACTGACTTCAACGAATTATTCAATCATGCTACACTTCAAATCAGCTTCTGCATAAAACATGAGAGCTGGAGCTCTTTATGTCATCTTTCCAACGCCTAGTAGAACGCGTAAATCCGATTCTTGTAGTTCTAGTTATGATCCGAACTGTGGATAGGCATCAAATAACCATTAAAGCTGAAAATAAGCTGCGACCGGTGCATCATGGTACGACCAACTTTGGCCGAGTTGGCCGCAATGCTGTCGACAGTCCACCTGAAAATGAAGTATTATATGACTAGAGGGTGGGTAGACGCCCTCCACGGGGACATCGAGGCGGCCAGAAGTTGCTTCGAGGTGACACTCAAAGGACTCAGCTCCATCAACGTCCCCTATAAATCGGCCGGCAGAACAGCCTAAACGGAAGAGCCAAAGCCCCTCCTGCAGGCCAACTTTGTCGACCTCGACAATCGTTTCCCCGGTAAGCAGGGACAAAGCGAAGGGTTCGAAGACACGCCCCCAGCAGACAACGGCCAACTCTCCCATCCGACACGCCCCATTCCAAATGGGGACTTCGAACTCATCACGTTAGGAGACGATCCCGAAAGAAGTGTGAAGATCGACACGGGCCTCCCTGACTTAGCAAGGAAACAACTCAAGGTCTGCCTCCGAGAGAATGCAGATCTCTTCACATGGAGCGCTGCTGAAATGCCCGAGCTCAGCCCCGATGTAGCTTGCCACAACCTCTCCATAGATCCGGCCGCTAGGGCCATAGTTCAACATAGGCGTAGGCAGTCTCCCGAGAAAGCGGAGGCTGCTGAAAAAGCTGTAAAAGACCTTATAGAAGCAAAATTTATATCGGAAGTGTCGCAACTACGAAAAAAGAGCCGACAAACAGACAGAAGAGTCGCCACCGAACGTTATTTATCCCAAAGAGAGGGAAAGGAAACGATCGAAGAAAACCTAAGAGAAAGGGAAAGACAAGGTCATCGCAACCAAATCTTGGGTTCGGGAGTCGGTTACACAAGGGGAAGGTATGAGCATCCCTCACGTTCGTTGTACTCAACGGGATCCACGCTTATTGTCTAAATCTATGGGTGAAAACTATCTAATACTACTGCTAAACAGGGGTGGAAATAAAGAACAGACTCGATAGGACATCGCCCCCCTACGCCTACGTATTCCCTCGTGCAATGGGAAAGTCATAGTCAACGCAGTTTGGGAAACTACGGGTGATGGGGGAAAGGTTACTCGCTAAGACATCACCGTCTTATGCCTACATATCCTCATCTGGTATGAGAAATCAGAGCAAACGTAGTTCGGGAAACTACGGGACAAGGGTCTCGATCGCACGGATGCGAGAGAAAAGGGGTCTCGATCGCACGGATGCGAGATAAAAGGGGTCTCGATCGCACAGATGCGAGATAAAAGGGTCCTAGGACTGGAACACCTAAAAGGAAGGGAATCAGATCGGTTTGGGGCGCGCACTATGCTAAATCCTAAGACGTAGGAGCGAATGCGTCTCATATCGCCCAAAGGGCATACGCTAAACACTCTAGACAATGTGAGAAGAGACCCCCCACTTATCATTTCCTACGTATCTAACGCTTGGCTCACAATGCATATCGCGGTTATGGGTTTGAAATAAGGTTCAAAAGCGTTAAGTGAATCGAATCGGGACCAATGTGACGCTAAACCGTCGTAGCTCAACTTATGAGGGAAGTCAAACTATATGAGGTCGCGTAATGGATATCCGTGCTAAGGACAAGATAGAGAAATGATATTGAGGATAATTCTCCGATTTAATCGTGTCGTACGGACCAAAAAGGTAGGATCTCGTCTTAATTGCAAACATTATGTCGATTAGTCGAAGGTAGCCTATCGCGAACCCAAAGTAGAGAAAATGACCCAAATGGTCATTTTCCATAGATTTGAAATCGGGAAGGTTATCGACTTCGATAATTCGATGCTTACGAATACAAGACTTCATCGACCGACAAAAGTCAAAATAAAATCGAAAAGAAGAAGAAATAAGGAGAGAAAGAATGTGGTATCGGATTCAACATTACTTATCAATAGTTTGACTAATAACGGTTTACGGAAGTCTCGTCATCAACCCAAAAACGATGAAAATAAATAAAGATGAAATAAAAGTCGAGAATGAAAATGAAAAAAAATGGTCTCGGATCTATCATTTTTCATCAATAATTTGACAGAAAAACTTAGAGGTCTCTTCATCGATCCAAAATGAGGAAATATGAAAGTAAATCCTCAAAAAATAAAATAAAAAATCTAAATCTAGCTTTTAGAAGAATATATATATATATATATATATATATATATATATATATATATATATATATATATATATATATATATATATATATATATATATATATATATATATATATATATATATATATATATATATATATATATATATATATATATATATATATATATATATATATATATATATATATATATATATATAAGGAAAAGTTAGAAAAGATTATAAAACCAAAAACTAATTTACAAAACTACATATTAAAAATATTTTAAAAACTAAAATATTTACATTTTTTTAAAATAAGAGAGAAGGGGGGATACAGAAAATAGGCGTGCGGTCCATACAGTTTATGGATCATTTGGGCAAGGCCCATCACCACACAGGGGGGGGGGGGCTGATAGCAAACACGAATGGGCCTATTCCAAACCAAACAACACAAAAGTCCAAACAAAACCTCTACACTCTTCCTCACAACAAAGTCCCCAACCGGCAAGACGATGAAGTGCAAACCGAAAACAAATGAAACAACCAAAGTCCAATCTTTCTTCCTCGTTTATTTTTGTTTCCGAAAATTTATGAAAAGGGTTTGGATGTTCTTTAAAGATGCTGAAGTAAAGAAGGAGGGTTGAATGGGTTGTGAATGTTGAAGGAGAATGGAAGTTTGAAGGTTTCTGAAATGGGTTGAGGAAGATGGTTGTTTCGTCGTGGGTTTTCCGCTTTTGGGTAGGCTGTTGGGTTTTGATGAAGGTCTGGATATGGGTCTTGGATATGGGTTTCGGTGGAAGTGGAAAATGGCAGAAGAATTTGGGTTAGTTTCAAAAATGGTGGAGGAAAGAGACGGGTTCCATGGGTTTTCATTTGGAGGTTGTTGAAGATTGAAGGAGGTGTTAGAACACAGATTGGTTCTTAATAATTACTCTTTGTTTTGATGATAACTGTTAGGAAATTTATATTTAAGAATTATATACTCTAAAATTTGTTTGAGAGTTTTACTGCAGATTGAAATTATATTAACTCTCTAGAAGCAAATCTGCCTTGAATACAAGAAGTTATTCTGACTCTGAAGCGCCAGATGCACCTTACAGAAGAATCTGTTTGCTCCTCACAGAAGATCCTGAGCGTAGTCTCCAGAAGGATCTGAAGAAAGAAGCTCCAGAACATTCTGAGTCAGAAGCATCTGAAGATAATCAGAAGCATCTGAAGCTGAAGCATCTGAAGTATAGAAGAATATAGATTGAAGAGTTTCTCAAGGCATTAATCTACAGAAGTTTCTGAAAGTACCTACGCTGCCAAGTACTGAAGTTCTGTGTCAAAATGCTCTGATGATCAACACGCTAGAAGCACACATGTTGCAGAAGACTCTGATACAACATAGTTCTGAATCTCATTAGAAGACTCTGATCCATTCAGACTCTGAAGAACTTGCTGAAACTGAAGAAGTATTTTCAAGAATATATCCGTTGGAACTATTCAACGTCTCTTTCCTTATTTGTGCTAGACACACTTACACAGACAAAAAGGATTTTTCTGTGCCATCTATTTCAAGGAAAGGTCAGTTGATGTGAAGACAAAAAGGCTCAGACCTTTTGGGACTCTCTTTTCAACGTTCAGCTTGCATGGTTCAGCTGCCTATAAAAGGAGATCTTCACTACATTCTTCAGTGACACACTCTTGCTGAAAAGAAATCATAATATTCTAAAAGCTCTCATTCTTATTCTTCATAGAATTTCATTGTACTTAAACTTAAGAGAAAAATCACTGTTGTGATAAAAGCTTTTTAGAAGCATTAAAACTCTTGTATTTAATTTACATTGATTGTAAAGGATATTCCTTAAGAGGATTCAGTTAGAATCAGTAGCTCTTGAGAAGACTAAGAACTGTTGTTCTTAGGTGATACTATTGTAATCAGTTTGATTTAATAGTGGATTAAGTCCTTGTTGAGAAAGGCAAATCACTCTGGAAGGGTGGACTGGAGTAGTTGTTAAACGAACCAGGATAAAAATAATTGTGTGATTATTTTCAAGTCTTAATTTTCCATACTTATTCAACCCCCCTTCTAAGTATTATCTCACCTTCAGTTGGCATCAGAGCTCCGGTTCTGAGTGTGCTACCACTTAACAGTGTCAGTAAAGATCCAGAGAGATATACTTTGATATTTATATTTATTTGTTATCATGGATGATAATTCAATGTCAAGTATTAACAATAAATATGAAGAGAGGGATAGGATCAGCACCAAACCCCCAATGTTTGATGGGGAGAAATTTGACTACTGGAAAGACAGAATTGAGAGTTTTTTCCTAGGATATGATGCTGATCTATGGGATCTTGTCATAGATGGATATGTACATCCCACAGATGGAGATGGCAAAAAGATTGACAGAAAATCTATGACAGATTCTCAGAAGAAAGACTTCAGAAATCACCATAAATCCAGAACCATATTACTGAATGCTATTTCACATACAGAGTATGAGAAAATCACAAACAGGGAGACAACTTTTGATATGTTTGAATCCCTTAAAATGACTCATGAGGGAAATTCTCAAGTTAAGGAGACAAAAGCTCTGGCTCTGATCCAGAAGTATGAGGCTTTCAAAATGGAAGACTCTGAATCTGTTGAAGCCATGTTCTCCAGATTCCAGATACTCACTGCTGGGCTGAAAGTTCTGGACAAGGGATATTCCACGTCAGATCATGTAAAGAAAATCATCAGAAGTCTGCCCATCAGATGGAGACCAATGGTGACTGCCCTGAAGATGGCCAAAGATCTGAACAAGATCTCTCTAGAAGAACTCATCAGCTCACTGAGGAGCCATGAGATTGAGCTTGAGGAAGATGAACCTCAGAAGAAAGATAAAGGTAAATCTGTAGCATTAAAATCTAACAAAACTGCTAAAGCTTTGCAGGTCATTCAAGAAAGCTCTGAAGAATCTTCTTCTGAAGAAGAAGAGGAGTTATCCATGCTGTCCAGAAGGATTAACAAACTCTGGAAGCACAAGGGAAAGAAGTTCAACAACTTCAGAAGATCTGACAACAGAAAGGAATCTTCTAGTCACAGAAGATCTGCTAAGAAAGAAGTTGTGTGCTATGAGTGCAAAGAACCTGGGCACTACAAGAATGACTGCCCCAAACTTCTGAAAGAAAAACCTAAGAAGAAGTTCAACAAAAAGAAGAAGGTTCTGATGGCAACATGGGATGACTCAGATGAGTGTGAATCATCTTCTGAATCAGAAGAATGTGCAAAAGTTGCACTGATGGCCAGGACAGAAGATCAAGAGGAAGGTACCTCAGGATATGAATCAGAATCTGAATCTGATGATGATGCAGAAGAGGTAATGGCTAAACTCACCAAAGAAGAACTCATTAAAGTTTTAACAGAAGTTCTTAAAAGTTATAACAACATCAAACTCAAATACAAGAAGCTGAAAAGCAATCTTGAATCTGAAATTGATCTTCTGAAAACTGAACTTGTTGAGCAAAAAGAAATAAATTTGAAAATAAAAAATGACTCTGAAAGAACTCAACAAGAATCTGAATCTGAGACTAAGTCATGTGAAAACATTTTAGAAAAATATGACTCTAGTTTTCAGAGATTTCTCACTAAGAGCATAGACAGAAGCAAGATGGCTTCCATGATCTATGGTGTTAGTGGAAACAACAGAAGAGGCATTGGATATGAGTCTTCATCTGGAAGCAATCCAAAACCTGTTGACAAACTTTTCATCAGGAAGACACCTCTGTATTCTCAATTCAAATTTGGTCACTTGAATGACATTAAACACACAAGCTCTGAGAAGAGTACTTATATGTTTAAACCTAAGGCAAGTCAGAATAAACATTATGTTGCAAAACAGAAATTTAGACAAACCTACAAACCAACTAACCCCAAAGGACCCAAGAAGATCTGGGTACCTAAAAACAAAATAATTCCTGTTGCAGATGTTCTTAGCAGCAAGGTCAGGACACCAATCATGGTACCTGGACTCTGGATGCTCACGACACATGACAGGAGAAAAGTCTATGTTCCAAAGCCTGGAACTTAGATCTGGAGGGGACGTGAAGTTTGGAGGGAACCAGAAGGGCAAGATCATTGGATCTGGCACTATTGGAAATGGTAAACTTCCCTCTATTACTAATGTTTTACTTGTTGAAGGGTTAAAACATAACTTATTGTCCATAAGTCAATTAAGTGACAATGGTTATGATATAACTTTTAATCAAAAATGCTGTAAAGCTATTAGTCAGAAGGATGGCTCTATCATATTTAGTGGTAAGAGGAAAAACAACATTTATAAAATAAATCTTTCAGAACTTAAAGTTCAAAATGTTAAATGCCTCTTGTCTGTGAATGAAGAGCAATGGGTCTGGCACAGAAGATTGGGCCATATTAATATGAGACGTATATCTCAGATTAATAAACTTAATCTTGTCAGAGGACTCCCTAATCTGAAGTTCACTTCAGATGCTCTTTGTGAAGCATGCCAGAAAGGGAAGTTTTCAAAAACATCTTTCAAATCAAAAAATGTTGTTTCTACCTCTAAACCATTAGAACTACTTCATATTGATCTGTTTGGACCAGTGAAAACTGCATCCATCAGAGGCAAGAAGTATGGATTGGTCATTGTTGATGACTTTAGCAGATGGACATGGGTAAAGTTCTTAAAACACAAGGATGAGTCACATTTTGTGTTCTTTGACTTCTGCAAGCAAGTCCAGAATGAAAAGAATTTCAAAATTATAAAAGTCAGAAGTGATCATGGTGGTGAATTTGAAAATAAATATTTTGAAAAATATTTTTCTGAAAATGGCATTGCTCATGATTTTTCATGTCCTAGAACTCCACAACAGAATGGGATTGTAGAGAGGAAAAACAGAACTTTGCAAGAAATGGCCAGAACCATGATCAATGAGACAAATCTGGCAAAACATTTTTGGGCAGAAGCAATCAATACAGCATGCTACATTCAGAACAGAGTATCTGTTAGACCTCTTCTGAAGAAGACTCCTTATGAATTGTGGAAGAACAAAAAGCCCAACATTTCTTATTTTCATCCTTTTGGATGTATCTGTTATATGTTAAACACTAAGGAAAATCTGGGTAAGTTTGATTCCAAAGCACAGAAGTGTTTCATGCTTGGATATTCTGAACGCTCTAAAGGCTACAGAGTATACAGCACTGAGACACAGATTGTGGAAGAATCCATTCATGTCAGATTTAATGATAAGCTTGGCTCTGAAAAGCCAAAGCAGGCTGATAACTCTGCAGATAGGGAAGTAGTCTTTATTGACTCTGAAGTTCCTGAAGCAGACAAACTTCAAATGAAGGAACCAGAAGCAACTCCAGATGCCACTCCCTTAACTTCTCAGATGAATAATCTAAAAATTTATGAAGAGTCAACTATCAGAGGATCATCATCCAGAATTAAAGCCTCTCATCCAGAGGATGTCATTATTGGAAAGAAGGATGATCCCATCAGAACAAGATCTTTTCTTAGATCATCTGAAGCATCACTATTTGGACTAGTGTCAGAAATTGAACCATCTTCTGTAGAAGAAGCTCTGCAAGACAATGATTGGATTATTGCCATGCAAGAAGAGCTTAACCAATTTAGCAGAAATGATGTATGGGATCTAGTTCAAAGACCTCAAGGATTTAATATTATTGGTACAAAATGGGTCTTCAGAAATAAACTAAATGAGAAAGGAGAAGCTGAGAGGAATAAGGCAAGGCTGGTTGCTCAAGGATACAGTCAGCAAGAAGGTATTGATTACACTGAGACATATGCTCCAGTGGCAAGGTTAGAATCTATACGCCTTCTTATTTCCTTTGCTGCACAGAATAACATCACTCTGTATCAGATGGATGTTAAAAGTGCCTTTCTTAATGGTATTATAGAAGAAGAAGTTTATGTCCACCAACCTCCTGGTTTTGAAAATGAAAAATTTCCAGATCATGTTTTCAAATTAAAGAAATCTCTATATGGATTAAAACAAGCTCCCAAAGCTTGGTATGAGAGATTGAGTAATTTTCTTCTGGAGAAGAATTTCATCAGAGGCAAAGTGGATACAACTCTATTCTGTAAAACTATAAAGAAAGATCTTCTAATTTGCCAAATTTATGTAGATGATATTATTTTTGGATCAACAAATATTATGCTTGGAAAGGAGTTTGCTACATGTATGCAGGCAGAATTTGAAATGAGCATGATGGGAGAACTCAGATTCTTTTTAGGAATCCAAGTTAATCAAACTCCAGAATGCACCTACATACATCAGACAAAGTATGTTAAAGAACTTCTGAAGAAATTCAACATGTCTGACAGCAAGCTGGCAAAGACTCCAATGCATCCTACTAGCTCACTTGGGAAAGAAGAGGTAAGTAAGAAAGTAGACCAGAAGCTCTACAGAGGTATGATTGGTTCTCTTCTTTATCTTACTGCTTCTAGACCTGACATATTGTTCAGTGTTTGTCTGTGTGCTAGATTCCAATCAGATCCTAGAGAATCACACTTGACAGCTGTCAAGAGGATTCTAAGGTATCTAAAAGGTACTTCTAATGTGGGTTTGTGTTACAGAAAATCTGATGATTTCAAATTAGTTGGATTCTGTGATGCTGACTATGCTGGAGACAGAGTGGAAAGAAAAAGTACTTCTGGAAGTTGTCAATTTCTAGGAAGAAATCTAATCTCCTGGTACAGCAAGAAGCAACCCACAATTGCACTTTCAACCACAGAGGCTGAATACATTGCTGCTGCTGGATGTAGCACGCAGATGCTCTGGATGAAAAGTCAACTAGAAGATTATCAAATTTTTGAGAGTAACATTTCTATCTTTTGTGATAATACTTCTGCTATATGTTTGTCCAAGAATCCCATTTTACATTCTAAGGCAAAACATATAGAAATTAAGCATCACTTCATCAGAGACTATGTTCAGAAGGGAATCATAAATTTAGCCTTTGTTGATACAGATCATCAATGGGCAGATATTTTTACAAAACCCCTTGTTGAAGATAGATTCAATTTCATTCTGAAAAATATTGGTATGAATTTTTGTCCAGAATGATATTTATCAGAAGCAAATTGTTCCAGATGCAAAAATGCTTAATTTATCTGAAGTATTTCTTCTGTTCATTCTTTCTATTCTGATTAATATTTCTGATGTGAAAATCTGAACTAACTATCTTTAGAAGATCTGAACATTGGCTAACATTTCATTTCTTGAGAGAATTCAGAACAGCATACAAGCAAACACGTGTCACACAAAATCTGAAGAGGTGGTGTGTTCACAACTAAAAAGACGTTTGAGGTGAAATTTGAATAGTAAATATCTTGGTTTTCCCCCAAAAAATTGTCAGAAGCATTTATTATTTGAAATGATTTTATTCTCTTCATTTAATGCTTGCTCAAACGTGCGTTCTTTCTGTCTTTTGGTGTGCCTATGTGATTAGTATATATACTTGTTGTGTATTCACTTTCACACTTCTCACTCTCAGAATTTACATGCGTTTTCATCTATTGTTCTCTCTGCATAAAAACTCAAAACCTAAGTGTTTTAAAAAGCATTCTTCAATGGCGTCTTCTTCATCAACCACTGCACAATTTCAATCTACAATGGCTGCTGTGACTTCAGATAACCTAGGTGCTGCTCCATATACTCCTCCAAAGAGAACTCTCCTCACACCTGTTGATAAATTAGAAGTGTTGTGTGAATCCATGGTTGAATTTGATTCTCTGGCTGACAATGGGTTTGATTTTCGCTCCATTGTTAGAGCTCAAGGTTGGGTGAAATACTTTGATAGATTGTTTGGACCAGTTTACCCTCTACTTGTTAAGGAATTCTGGATTCATGCATCTGTGTATCCCAAGTTTATTTTATCATTTATGCTGGGAAAGGAGATTATCATCACAGAGGATCTGATCAGAAGATTGATTGGTTATGAAGAAACAGATGGTGTTTCCCACCTGCCAGCTGGGCGTGTGGATATGGATGAAGTTTATGAGGAAGTTATGACTGCTGGACAAGCCTCTAACAAATTCAAAGATCTGAAGCCTGATTACAAGATCTGGGCCAAGATCTTCATGGGATGCATACATCACAGAAAGTCAACAAATTCCCCAGATTATGTCAACAATGAACAGATCTATTTTATGTACTACCTTAGTCAGAGCAACAAGGTAGATCTTCCTTACATTTTGTTCATGCATCTGTGGAATCACATCAATGCATCTAGAGAATCTGTAAAAGAAAAAGGCCAGAAGATCAGGACTTGGATACCTTTTGGAAGGTTGCTCTCAGATCTTCTCACTGAAAATGGTTTAGTGGCTGCTCTGTATGATGCTGGTGTTACAGAGGAATTAGAGTTCATTATGGGAAAGCCTCTGAACGCTAAAAGCCTTCTGAGACTCAAGATTGTAGATGAACTCACTACTGCTCCAAAGAGGTTAAATATGTCTAATTTGAATAAGAGGGTTCCAGTATCTGACTTTCCTCTATTCTTTGCTGAAGAACCTAGACATATAGTTCTGATGTATATAGAGGAATGCAAAAAGGAAGGAGTACCTGTTCCAGCCAATGTGTTTCAGCTTTTTAAACAACCACTGCCAGATGCAGGAGAAGAAGAAGAAGAAGAAGTTCCACTTCAGAGGAAAAGATCTCAGCCTGCAGCAGAATCTGAACCTGTCCAGAAGAAGGCTAAGATTGCTGAGAAACCCAAGAATCTCTTAAAGAGAAAGGATTCTGAAGAAGTTGCCTCTGCATCTGCTAAGAGGATTAAACTCAAAGGTACAAAGACTTCTGCTATTTCTAAAAATGTTGTTATTAATGATTCAACTATTAAGTTTGTTCCCAAACCACCTCTCACTCAAACAACTTCTGTTTCTGCCCCTAGTTCTGTCTCACCTCAAAAACAAAACACTGCTTCTGTATCAAAACCACCTCAACCCAAAATACACATCAAACACTTCACTCCACGTCCATCACCATCAGCTTCACAACCAACAGAACCACCACAAACAGAACCACAACCATCAAAACTACAACAAACTTCTGATAAACAAAACTCTGCTCAACCACAAACAGAAAATCAACCAAAAACTTCTGATCATCCAGAAAAACAAACCACAGAAGATCAACCAGAAAAAAACTCTGTCATACCACCATCAAACATTCCATCTTTTGAACCTGTTGCACCTGTTTCATCTGAACCACCTTCTCAACAATCTGATATTCCTTCAGAACCTTCTCATATTCCTGAGACAGAAGTTCTTGATATCACTCCATTAAAAACAGTGTTTCAAGTTTCTTCTACCTCTTGTACACCTACAACATCCTCCAACTCATCAGAATCAGAAATTCATCCTGATTTTCTAATTAATCCATCTGACAAATACCCTGTGCATGAACCTGAACCTGAATCAACCTTACTTGCTAAAACTACCATTCCAGACCCTATGCCTCCACCTGCAACTTCATCTGAGATGATTGTTCCCACTTCCAATCCATCATCATCTGGAATATCTTGTGCCCAAGTGTCTTCTCTTTATCATAATTTATCTTATGGTTTCAAACTGAAAGATTTTTATGATAGAGTTGAGCCTTCTGAACCTTTGAAACCTCTGAAACCAAAACTCAGACAGGCCCTTCCATCTGTAATCCTTTCATATATTCAATCTATGACAAATGAAGGATCTTTAGCAACAATATCTGCTACATCTGGTAAAGTTGTTGTCTCAGCTCTGCAACCTGCATCTGTTAACACAGTTGCATCTGATAAACCATCAAACTCTGCTTTCATACCATACTCCAATGCATCCTTTGATGTTGTTTACCCTCGCACAAGACCTCAACCAAATCTGCTTAATGCTTTAAACAGATCCTTACCTCAAAAACCAGAAATTCCATTCATTCCATATGTTCCCCCTCCTCTGATTTCCATCTCTAAATCACTAATACCACCTACTCCCAAACCTAAATAGATGACTCTGGAAACCTTGCTTAAACCACCACCCAGACTTAATATTGATCATTTATTTCAAACGTTTTTGCAAGAAATACAGATGTCTTTAGGTACTGTTCAGAAGAGATGCTCTGAAACTATGGATGCAAATGAAACTGACATCATCTGGAAAGGATTTATCAATAGATTCAACACTGTAGCTTCTAATCTGAAGAACATCTGTTCTGATGATGCCAAGCTCAGAGCTGAAAGAACTCAATTCTGGATTGTCAACAAGACTGAACCTCTGCTTTGTTTGGATGCTCCTCCTCCTCCTCCACCAGAACCAACTGCCAATGCATTGACTATGACTCTGGTAGAACCCTCTTCAGGATCTCCAGAACCTATAGCAATTGACTCTGTTCAGGCTGCAGAACCTCCATCTTCTTCATCAGAGATAAAAACAGAAAATCCAGATTTTGGAGACAAGATTGCTGCTCTGGAGGCTGGTCAATCTGAAATAAAATCTTGGATGGCGAAGCAAGACAAGAAATCTGAGGACATGTCAGAGTGGATGTCTAAACAAGATGAGAAGAATGAGACAATGACTAAGTGGATGTCAAAGCAAGAGCAATCATCATCTGAGATCACAGACCTATTGAAGATGCTTTTGTCAAAACACTCTTAGATTTTTTTTCTCATGTTTGTGCATCTGTTGTTTTGCATCTGAATTTTATTGTTATATCTTCTGATATTTTCCAATGTACTCTTGCTCTGTTATGTTAAATGAATCAGTTTGTTATTCTCCATTGAATTATCTGTTTCATGTTCCTTTTATTTGTCTTTATTAAAAGTTTTTACTTTTTGCTTATGACAAAAAAGGGGGAGAAAATAAAGATCTAAACTATTTAATATAATTTCACTAGAATGAATCTTCAGACATATCTACTCTTTCTAATATCTAAATTGACTATTTCAGAACATTTGATAAGAACACTCTATAAAAGAATCTCTGAGTTTCTCAGATCATTTATCTTTTATCAAACTCTGAATCTCATATCTGCAAGATATTCTGACCCTTAATTATTACAAAGACAAACAAGATCTGACTCTGAAGATTACTCAAGATAAAAAGGGAAGTTTCTATTCCTTTTTCATATTCAACTCAGGGGGAGATTCATCATCTCAGGGGAAGTTATAATTCTTTATGTTCAATTAAATAAAATTTCTGATACTTTTTGTCATCATCAAAAAGGGGGAGATTGTTAGAACACAGATTGGTTCTTAATAATTACTCTTTGTTTTGATGATAACTGTTAGGAAATTTATATTTAAGAATTATATACTCTAAAATTTGTTTGAGAGTTTTACTGCAGATTGAAATTATATTAAATCTCTAGAAGCAAATCTGCCTTGAATACAAGAAGTTATTCTGACTCTGAAGCGCCAGATGCACCTTACAGAAGAATCTGTTTGCTCCTCACAGAAGATCCTGAGCGTAGTCTCCAGAAGGATCTGAAGAAAGAAGCTCCAGAACATTCTGAGTCAGAAGCATATGAAGATAATCAGAAGCATCTGAAGCTGAAGCATCTTAAGTATAGAAGAATATAGATTGAAGAGATTCTCAAGGCATTAATCTACAGAAGTTTCTGAAAGTACCTACGCTGCTAAGTACTGAAGTTCTGTGTCAAAATGCTCTGATGATCAACACGCTAGAAGCACACATGTTGCAGAAGACTCTGATACAGCATAGTTCTGAATCTCATTAGAAGACTCTGATCCATTCAGACTCTGAAGAACTTGCTGAAACTGAAGAAGTATTTTCAAGAATATATCCGTTGGAACTATTCAACGTCTCTTTCCTTATTTGTGCTAGACACACTTACACAAACAAAAAGGATTTTTCTGTGCCATCTATTTCAAGGAAAGGTCAGTTGATGTGAAGACAAAAAGGCTCAGACCTTTTGGGACTCTCTTTTCAACGTTCAGCTTGCATGGTTCAGCTGCCTATAAAAGGAGATCTTCACTACATTCTTCAGTGACACACTCTTGCTGAAAAGAAATCATAATATTCTAAAAGCTCTCGTTCTTATTCTTCATAGAATTTCATTGTACTTAAACTTAAGAGAAAAATCACTGTTGTGATAAAAGCTTTTTAGAAGCATTAAAACTCTTGTATTTAATTTACATTGATTGTAAAGGATATTCCTTAAGAGGATTCAGTTAGAATCAGTAGCTCTTGAGAAGACTAAGAACTGTTGTTCTTAGGTGATACTATTGTAATCAGTTTGATTTAATAGTGGATTAAGTCCTTGTTGAGAAAGGCAAATCACTCTGGAAGGGTGGACTGGAGTAGTTGTTAAACGAACCAGGATAAAAATAATTGTGTGATTATTTTCAAGTCTTAATTTTCCATACTTATTCAACCCCCCTTCTAAGTATTATCTCACCTTCAGGAGGTGGCTTTTGTAGGTGGTTCGGAGTGAAGATGGCGGCTGGGTTTCGAGGGATTTTCGCGGTTGTTTGGAGATGGAAGGATGCGAATGGAGTTTGAGTAGTGTTGGTTGGAAAATGGGTTGAAGGAGATGAACAGTAATTGCGGCTGGCTCTGCTAGGGTTTTCGTCCCAAGGTTGAAGAAAAACAGTGACTATATACTGGGAAACATGACACGTGGCGTCTGCTGTTTTTATGTTTTTGCTAATTTTTTTTGTTAATTCTGATAAAAATTAATAATCCTGTACTATCTAATTGAATCTTGTACTAATTAGCTTAATAAGACCTAATTCTAACTATTCTAACTAATAATTAAAACTAACTTAATTTAACTCTAATCTAAACTAACTCTAAATTAAATGAATAATCTAATAATAATATTCTAACTAATCTAAATGATAATTAATCTAACTCTAAAATCTTAAAGCTCTAATCTAATCACTAATAATCTAACTAATCTAAACTAATTACTTAATTAATCTAAATTCTAATTAATAAATCTATTTCTAAAAACTAATTCTAATCCTAGTAATAGTTCTAGCTTAAATATTCTAATACAACTAATTAATTAAAAAGAAATTAATTATATCCTAGTTAAAAATGTTATTCTAATCATTCTAAAGAAAATCTAAATTCTATTAAAAACAACTATTTCTTAAATTAAAAATCTAATAACTAAAATCTAGATAAATAAAAACAAACCTAAATAGAAAATAACTATTAAATGAAATGAAATAAATCACAAAACCATGCAATAAAAACGGAAAAAACGGGCGAACACCGAAGCGCAACCATAATTATTAGTACAGACTGAACCACCAGGAAGAGAGCAACTTTTGCTCGATTTCGACATAGAACTCAATATTTGAACTGGTTTAAATTGTCTAAAATGCGAACGAAGCGGCTGAAATCCTGATAAATCCATTCCAGCTGATAACATGGACAATATGCGAGAAATGATCGACCTAAATGATATGTAGATGAATGCGAAGCAAAAGCCAGTCAAAGTTAGAAAACTCGTGGACAAATTTTAGCGTGCAACAGCTGCCCCTATTCAAACAGCTTGGACCTGAAGGGATGAAAAGTGATCGCTTTCAGACATTCAAGGTAAAAGGTGATTGAATACAAAAGAACCCGGAAATTTGCAGTCTGATCGAGATGCTAAACTATAGAATATGTCCACCCAAGTGGAATCACCAGGGAAATATCTGAAAGTAGGAAACAACCACTAACCACCAGTTAGAAAGCCTCGACACGCAGTCGGAAAGAAGCAACTGCTAAACACAAGTTAGACAGCCTCAACACAAAATTGGTAGAACATCTGCTAAACAGCAGGCTTAACACTAAGTCAGAAAAACATCTGCTAAAAAGCAGGCTCGACGCCCGGTCGGTAAAAACATCTGCTAACAAGCAGGCTTGACACTAAGTCGGTAAAAACATCTGCTAACAAACAGGCTCGACACTAAGTCGGAAAGAATACCATATCCAAAATCACCTCGTCTAATGGTAGACGGGAAAAAAACACCAAAATCACATCGTCTGATAGTAGACGGGAAGAAATACCATATCCAAGATCACATCGTCTAACGGTAGACGGAAAGAAAACCACCTTCAAAGGACCACATCGTCTAATGGTAGACGGAAATAAAACCGTATCCGGAGAAACACCTCGTCAATAGGAACCATATTCAAAATCACATCGTCTAATGATAGACGGAAAGAAACACCAAAATAGAGAAACACCTCAGTGAATCCCAAAGCCACATCGCCAATAGGAATTGACGGGAAGAAAATAATATCCAAAAATCACATTGTCTAATGGTAGACGAAAAGAAAACATATCTAATGAACCACATCATCAATAGGAATTGACGGGAAGAAATACCAAATCCAAAGATCACATCATCTAATAGTAGACGGGAAGAAAACGCCTTATCCAGATAGCCACATCTTCAATAGAAATCGACGGAAAGATATACCATATCCAAAGAATCCACATCATCTAATGGTAGACGGGAAGAACACCAAATCCAAAGAACACCTCGGCGAACTTCAGAACTACCTCGTCAATAGGAATTGACGGAAAAAAAACTTGCTGGGGATGCACATCGTCAATTAACGAAAAGAAAATATGCTCGGAGATGTCATCATCAGAGGGTCGATAGACTAAGTACAACCGACGTATAATCTGAAATCCAAAAGAAAGTAAGTTGATGAGTCGTATGAACAAAACTGCTGGAGATATGCCACTGTCTTGAAGAGTGATTCTGGTTGCCACGGAAGGCTAACAAAAACTGGCTTATGCTTCGCATGCACATGTTTAAATTTTTTTTATATGGCTTAATGCTCCATACGAAATGGAAATTCTACGCATTTGAGGATCCAATGCAAAGATGATAACTATATGCAAAAATGCAGATGTAGGCTGGGGCTGCTGGGGAAAGTTGGATGCAAAATAACCACTCCAGCAAAATAAATGCTGAAGAGATGAAGCCAACTCCGTAGGGGATGACAAGCTGAAATGTCTTTGGGATCATAACTCTGCTCTATATCCCAACCAAACTTCCATTCTGCGGGGTAGTAGGAACAATAGACGGCTTCTGAGGAAGATGGATGTGCCAGGTATGATTGGACTTTTGTTGAGGAAGACAGGTGAAATTTTTTTCTAGGTACCAATGGGAATTGGATTTTGGAATGAGGCGTGAATAGGGGTTGGGCCTTCTGGTGGTTGCCAATAGGGATTGGGCTTTGGATTATCTTTGAAGGGTCAGGTACGGCTGACACTGGAAAATGCCCTGTCTAGATACAGGGTTGGAAAACGGCTTGTCTAAATATAAAGTTTGTGAAAACGGCTTGTCTGTATACAAGGTTTGTGGTTTAAGGGTTAGGGGAATAGTTAACATGAATTCTCGACATTCGTCTTGAACTTGAAGGTTGACTGAACCTGCTTGAATTGCTCTGAGTAGCTCTGAAAATATGGAGAGGAAAAGTTCCTTTGTTTCCAATTTTGCCCCAGCTTGTGGGATCTCTTTAAAATCTTCCTCGAAAGGAGACCTGAAATCTCAGTACCCTAATGGTTTTAAGGTGAACTGCCTCAGCATTTTGAACCTCGGAGAGGTGCTTCAGATTAATTGCCTTCTGGACAAGGAGTTGTGCTCTTGGGGTGGTCTGCCCCAGCATTGAAGTAACTTTACCCCTGACTGGCTAATTTGTGAAGGAGTGCCTCTGACTGACTTCGAGAGATTTATCGAATCTCAACATTTAAACTGGTTTAAATTGTCTAAAATGCGAACGAAGCGGCTGAAATCCTGATAAATCCATTCCGGCTGATAACATGGACAATATGCGAGAAATGATCGACCTAAATGATATGCAGATAAATGCGAAGCAAAAGCCAGTCAAAGTTAGAAAACTCGTGGGCAAATTTTAGGGTGCAACAGGAAGCCCAATACACAACCTGGTTGTCCAATGTTGTACTTGTTAAAAAACATAATAGAAAATTGAGAATGTGTGTTGACTATACCGATCTCAATCGGGCATGTCCCAAAAATGCTTACCCATTACCTGACATCGACAATTTGGCAGCTTTTAAACTGTTGCCTTTCATGGACGCGTACTCGGGATACAATCAAATCCCCATGGTGAAGACTGACAAGCAATACACGACCTTCATGACCGAGTGGGGAAATTATTACTACAACGCAATGCCCTTCGACCTAAAGAATGTTGAGGCGACTTACCAAAGGATGATGAACAAAGTCTTCCGAGGAGAAATCAGAGACATGTTTGAAGTTTACATGGACAATATGATTGTGAAGTCACGAGAAGAGGTCGACCATACCGCCCATCTCATGAAGGTATTCGAAATGGCAAGGAAGTGCAGGATGAGGTTTGTCGCACCTCGAAAAATCCCGGAGATATTTCGGAGAATACGACCCTCGCGCGAAAGGCGTGGAAATGCGGTTCGACAGAGTCGCCACCGAACTTTATTTTTCCCGAATAAACGGGAGAGGAAAATATCGAGAAAACCTCCTAAAAACGAAAGGATAGGAACAGGGCTGTCGCAACCAAGTTCCGGGTTCGGGAGTCGGTTACGTGAGGGGAAGGTATTAGCACCCCTCATGTCCGTCGTACTCGACGGGAACCTCTTAAGGTAATTGTGGGGAGTGTTGTTTAGGTTTACTGGTTTTCTTCTCGTTGGTAAAGGTAGAATTGGTAGGGTAAAAGGTTAAAAGACGCTAAGGAGAGATGGGTGGTTAGAAGATAGGGTGCTCGCCAAGGATTGGGGCCCTTGTGCCTACGTATGCTCATTCGGACGAGAATGAGAAATCAGAGCGTCGTAGTTCGACTACAGGAAAGGATGAAGGAAAGTGTGGACCAAATAATGGAGGAAGATAGAAGTGTGCTCGCCAAGATCATCGCAATCTTGTGCCTACGTATCTTATATTCAAGAATGAATAAAGAATCAGAGCGTCCGTAGTTCGTGGTAACAACCACGAAAAGAGGAGGTTGAATGGGTTGGAAGTTTGAGTTGAGGAACGAAAGAGTGACTGACAAGCAACCCAAGAGTGTGCCTCAAGAGCTTGTCACTCAAGAATTCAAGGAATGCTAGATTCCAAGAACTCAATTCTTTTGGAGGTCGGGATGAATAGGTTAAATGATAAAGGGTTGAATATTTTGAAAACGAAAGAATGAACTAATAACAACTCGGGGGCGCGCCCAAGAGTTACTCGTTCGAATATTCAAAGAATGCTAGATTCTAAGAATATCCCTCTTTCGTAAGTTTAAAAATGTTTGTGAAAAGATCGAATCAAAAAAAGGCATGTGAGGCAAAAAGCAAGTTGTTTTGAAATGGCTCGACGATCTGTCGCGGATTTGATCGAAGATGGGACCGGCTTGACGACGTGTCAAGGGTTAAGGTTGTGAGAAACGATATTAGTCCCTGAGGGTGCTCCTAATATCGAGACCACGAGGAATTGTGAATGTGTGTGCGAAGTGTCAAAGGTTGCGAATGCATATGAGCACTCGTCTTAGGAGGATGTTTGAAAAGATTGAATTTGAAAAATAATCGAAAGGTTGAGTGAATAACAACTCAAAGGGCGTGCCTCGAGAATTATTTACTTCGAAAATTCAAGGAATGCTAGATTCCAAGAATCTCCTTCTTTCGGAGTTTTAATCGAGAAAAATATTTTAAAAATAATTTGAAGCGAAATGGGGTATTAAAATAATTTGTGAACGTGTGAGAAGTGAGAACGCGAGATTGGATCTGAAAATATCGATTATTTAATAGATAAGACGTCGGTCCCACAACTAAATAATCAAGGTATTATCGAGATACTAGATCTTGACGATACATTTTTCATACATAAAATGTTTGAATGAACAACGGGAATATCACACAGAATTGCTGGATTCTTATGATATTTGTTCTAAATAGCGTACTAAAATGAAAAGTCGAACGACGTATTATTTGAGGTGTACACCTCCATAATGTTCGTCCAAAATTCAAGAAATGCTAGACTTCAAGAATTCACCACTTTCGTTATTAGTTAAATAGATATTACGTTATGTTTAATCAGACGAATGATTTAAGACCCATCGAATTGAATTAAACACGTTTTGGAAATAACTTTGCGTTAACGATCTAAACATTCATTCAAAATTGTGCTAAGTGTAAACTCAACATAATCATAAAATATATTTTTTTAAGGCAAATAGATTGAATATAGTTCCCATATAATTTTTAATATTATTTCTTCCTTGAAAAGGAATTTTTCTATAAAAATCAATTAAATGTTTTCTAAGCGTTTTTTAGACAAACAATGGCTAAACCCCACTTTAATAACCTTACTTAAAACAAATCTTGCCAATGTAGCTTTTAGAATCAGGCACTAAAATAACTATTACATGTATGTACTAGAATGGTCGGGATATCTAACTATTACGCCAAAATAAAAGCAGTATCATCAACTCGGTATTAAAATTTTTCGCAGATCAAATGACACAGCATAGCTCAATATCATTTAATACAGCATCAATTGCTCCACCCAATATTAACATGGCCACGAAGTTGATTTGAAAAATAACTGAATAAATAAATGAATATAGAATACAAGCTGGTTATAAAGTAATCTAGCAATGAAGAAAATCGGTGTTATTCCAATGGACATATAAATTTAGCGATAACATACAACCCATTATCAACACAAAACAGAACTCAAAACCAAACTCCAGTTTTCATGGCAAAAAAAAGAGTGAATCCCTAATACCAATAGCAAACAACAAAGTATCCGCCAAACCGAATTACAAGAATAAAATCAACACAAAACATCAGAACAACAAATGCACGAGGCAATCGCAAGAAGTAGCAAGGCAACGACATTTCATTTCAACAAGTTATCATAATTTTGACTGTTTTTTTTAAAACATAAAAGTAGTTGTAGTAGGATTTCAACAAACAGAACATTAGTTCAACATAATTGTTTAAAAAAATTCAGAACTGAATGCCGTAAAATCACAACGAGCCGCGAATACGGTAGCCACACAATATGACAGTCATGACGGCATAATATGGAACAGAATGTCCACCCTATCCAAATAGAACGATTTAAAGGATAGTAGCATTTTAAAGATAAAAAAACGGGCACGACGCCATTATAGATACTGAAACCACAACGCAGACACATAGAATTTAGCAGCAACAAAAATGACATCTTTCCAACCTTACCACAGTACCGAAATGTTTACAAAATCGACATGGATATCAACAAGAAATCGATTATATAGCATTTGCAGGTTTAAACTAAGACACAAAAAATCAATATAATAAAGTTGGCCTAACAGTTTGAGGATTACCGACACGTGAGCTGCTGCAGATTTTGGTAGTTTGCGTTATGAGTTCATTCACGAACAAATTGAAATGTTATTGCTATTGCTGCGCTGGAAATTTCTCACCGAGAATCGAATCAGATGCGAGTTTGATGCGCGAGCTTGCGTCAATGCTATTAGAACCAAAACGCGTTGCTACGATTCCGTGCCGAGAGCTGAGGTCAGCTGAACCTATTCCCGTGTAACAGGTTTGGCGATGTCGCAACCGAAATGTCAAAACAATGTCAGGATTGATTGATAATAACCGCTGTTGTTGAGACTCAGTGTGGTTGTCGTCGAATAATGGAAGCTGCTACTGAATTTGTTATGTTGTGAGAAGCTGTGAGGATTTTTTTAGGAGAGGGAAGATGAAGGTGGAGGTTGTGAGGGTGAAACGGCGAAAATGTTGAGAGGGAAAGAAAGATGGTCTTCAGATGCAGCTAGGTTTTTTCAGATTTTCGGGCGGCCATGCTTTGATGGATTCCCCCCCTCCAATGAACAGTAACATCTCCCCTTTTTATACCAAATTCTCAAATCCAATAACCCTAACAATTCTCCTTTCAAACCTCAATGAGCCAAAACGTGGGCCTCTTTCAAACCCAAATTCCTTCTACTTTTCTTTCTTTTTTTTCCAGCAAATAAACAATTAGCTAAATATAAATAAAGACTAATTAACAATTAAAATATTAACTAAAACGACTAAATAATGAATAAATATTTAAACAATCAAATAAATATTAACAAATGTAATAAAATATATATAAAAAACAAAAAACAAAAATGAATGTTAATTAAAACATTTTTAGTAATATTTAAAAAAAGAAAAAGTTCAAGAAACTGAGAAAAATTAATATTCACAAAAAATGTTGCTAGGCCACGTGTCACGCCTTAATGGGTCATAAAGATAAATTTAAAAAACGCCCAATTTCGAGTGGACACGTGTCTAAATGGCATGAAATGATAAATGCGGAAATATTTTCAAAAAGGTAGGACAAATTTAGGATATGACAGATGCCCCTATCTAATAGGCTTAAACCTAGGAGAATGAACTGCATTAGCACTCATATTCCTGAGGTAGAAGTCAATTAGATATGAAGAAGACCCTGAATTTGTCCGAAAGAAAAAGAGATGCTAGAGAGTTGAAAAAAAATGCCGATAAATGTAAACCTCTGAGTAAATAATAGGCAACAGGTCGTCATCACTAAAAGGATGATGG
Organism: Lathyrus sativus; assembly: GCA_963859935.3. Lineage (NCBI taxonomy): Eukaryota > Viridiplantae > Streptophyta > Magnoliopsida > Fabales > Fabaceae > Lathyrus > Lathyrus sativus. Next base: position 431,922,184 of record OZ012738.1, read on the forward strand.
GGTGAAACACACACGGCTACTACCACCCAAAAGGACTGTAGAGCAAACATACCCACACATCGCATAGCCTATCATTAATGACCATGATAGACTCCTCACCAAAAGGATGACGGAGCGAGACGCAAACCAAATACCGCTCAACCTGACATCGACGAGATGCCAGGCCCACTACCAAAAGGATGGCAGCGCGAAACACGAAACATATCACACAATCTATCATTAATGACCATGATAGACCCCCCACCGAAAGGATGACGGAGCGAAAAACAGATAAACGATCAGACATCGACGAAATGTCAGACCCACCACCAAAAGGATGACGGAGCGAGAACAAATAAAACATCGCACAATCTGATACCGACGAAGTACCAGACCTACCACCAAAAGGATGGTAGAGCGAAAACATAAAAGAAAACATCGCGCAATCTGATACCGACGAAGTACCAGACCTACCACCAAAAGGATGATAGAGCGAAAACACAACACAGATCGCACAATCTATCATTAATGACCATGATAGACCCCTCACCAAAAGGATGACGGAGCGAAACTCACACCAAAACATCGCGCAATCTGAGATCGACGAAATGTCAGATCTACCACCAAAAGGATGGTAGAGCGAAACTCACACCAAAACATCGCACAATCTGATATCGACGAAATACCAGACCTACCACCAAAGGATGGTAGAGCGAAAACACAAATAAAATATCGCACAATCTGATATCGACGAAATACCAGACCTACCACCAAAAGGATGGTAGAGCGAAAACACAAATAAAACATCGCACAATCTGATACCGACGAAGTACCAGACCTACCACCAAAAGGATGGTAGAGCAAAAACATAAAAGAAAACATCGCGCAATCTGATACCGACGAAGTATCAGACCTACCACCAAAAGGATGGTAGAGCAAAAACACAAATAAAATATCGCACAATCTGATATCGACGAAATACCAGACCTACCACCAAAAGGATGGTAGAGCGAAAACACAAATAAAATATCGCACAATCTGATATCGACGAAATACCAGACCTACCACCAAAAAGGATGGTAGAGCGAAAACACAAATAAAACATCGCACAATCTGATACCGACGAAGTACCAGACCTACCACCAAAAGGATGGTAGAGCAAAAACACAAATAAAATATCGCACAATCTGATATCGACGAAATACCAGACCTACCACCAAAAGGATGGTAGAGCGAAAACACAAATAAAATATCGCACAATCTGATATCGACGAAATACCAGACCTACCACCAAAAGGATGGTAGAGCGAAAACACAAATAAAACATCGCACAATCTGATACCGACGAAGTACCAGACCTACCACCAAAAGGATGGTAGAGCGAAAACACAAATAAAACACCGCGCAATCTGATACCGACGAAGTATCAGACCTACCACCAAAAGGATGGTAGAGCGAAAACACAACACACAGGTTGCTATCATCAAAAGGATGATAAGACAACACAGATTTGAAGTTACCAACACCAAAAGGATGCGGGCTAGGTTGAACTGACGAAGTTCGACTATCACCAAAAGGATGATAGTAAGGCAATTGACAACGGTCACGCTTGCTGGGTACAACTCAATGGGGAACCCCCAAGAGGAAAAAATGGGTTGAAATGAGTCAACGGGGTACGCCCACCGTCTTGTTTGGAGATCATAGTTTTGTTGAAATGATTTCATGGTTACGCCCATGAATTCTGAAGAGGATGCCCCTGACCGGGCTGAGTTTGTCTTGACGTTTTGTTTTGCTCAACAAAAGGTTGAACAACTTCATGAGGAACGCTCACGGTTTTGCTGAAGATGCCCCTGCTCGGGTTGGATCTTGCACTGAACTTCTTGGATTTGCCCAACAAAAGGCTGAACAACTTCGTGGGGAACGCCCACGGTCTTGAATGGTATGCCCCTGATTAGGCTGAATGTTGATTTGCATATTTGATCAACCACGAGGTTGAAATACGTCATGGGAGACGCCCATGGTCTTTGAAAAATATGCCCCTGACTGGGCTGAATCTTGCTTTGAATAACTTCGAATTTTGATGGGAGAGACCCACGATTGCAGAAGATTGCCCCTGACTGGGTTGATGACTGCTTTGAAGCTCTTTGAAAATTGTGGGATAAACCCACCATCTTGTGGAAAATGCCCCTGACTGAGCGGTCGACGGTCTTGGAAATCTTCGGGATTGCTCCTGGACCTTGACTTGCATATATGAATGCTGGATGATATTCCATATGAGTGGACATGCAAATGCAAATGCTGACGAGCGGAGATGCAAGAGCTGGGGAAGTATGGTAGAGCTGGGGAAGTATGGTATGATTGGAGTATGATGATGCAAGATATTTATGAGATCGAATGCGATGCGTATGATGCATATGATTGCAGACGAGTAATTGGAAATGCAGGGCGACGTCCGCGTGGTGGACTTTGGGTAGTTGCCAATGCGGATTGGACTTCGGGTGGTGGGAGGGATTGACTTCCTCGACACGCAGTTTGTTGAAGACGCCATGATTGAAGCGGAAGATGCTCTGGATGTCCCAAGTCTGGGATATCTGGATAACTGTGAATTTGCTTCAGAGAGAATTGCAACTCTGTTTGATGGTCAGGACGACCTGGTCTTGCCTCAGTCTGCACATTGTACTGGTTTGCCCCTGCTCGAGCTCTTGAATGATTTGCCCCGGCCTATGGGCTTTGAAATAATCTTGTCTCGTGTACACCCCTGAAAGCTGGGTTCCTCCCTGATTGCTCCTTGCTGAGATGTCTTTGAATACCTAGCTCTGATTTGCAATTAAAATCGTACATTCCATAAATGGTGACGTTAATGCAAAGTTCGAGGTATGTTTTGAAAAAGTATTGTTTATTTGGAAGTGTCGTGATAGTGAGACAAATGGACTGCTAGCCCAGACGTTGTGCTGTTTGATTGGTGCGAAAAGATGTTGCAAGCATAGTGCCACCAATGTTAATGATTAACAATCACGTGAGGAGTCAGGTTACGCAACCTTGCGATGATATGCTTTCAGAATAAACCTCATCTCAATTAGGTCTTTCAAGGGTTGCAACGTGGTCTGGTTCACGGTTATGAAACAAAGGATATTAGGCTCAAAATATGATTTATACCCACCCCTTCTTCGTAATGATCTCCAGTCCTACGCTCAGTTAATCCTACACTTGTCTTGACGGTATAAACTTGATGGTTCAAGGTTTGCTCGACGCGGCAGTCACCTTATTTTGGTTTTTTGATGGATGCCAGTGTCCCTTTTGACTTGGGTGGCCACTGAATCTTATTTTATTTTTTGTTGAGGGTTTCGGGGTCCTCTTTTGCTTTTGTTTTGATCCCTAACTTTTGCATGGATTGACTTCGTTTGTCAGATCCATCGGGATTGCCTTGATTTTGCCTAAGTCCCCTCTAAGGTGTCTGACTTAGCTGGCTTTTGATTTTTTTTGATTTTGTTATGACTGCCATAGTATGGATCTTTGGTGAACAACCGTCTTTTAGATATTGATTCGAATACGGGATTGGATTAACTGAACGCTACCCTGCCCCAGGTTGAGTGTAAGGGTTTGAATATCCGAAGGAAACTGCTACTTCTAGGCTCGAAGTGGTTTACTAGGGATTAACTCCTTATAACTCCAGTGTTTGGGGAATTGAAACAATGCCTGTACATCATTGACGAGATTCGGTCTGAAAGCATACGATTTGCAATTATGGGTATCTCGTTTTCATCATCCTCCCTCAAATCATGCTAAACAACAGTGAATGAGGTGGAGTGAATAAATGTGTCGGTGATAAGTAAAAAACATGAGTGAATACGACATAACTAATTCAAAACATGCATAAACGATACATTAATGAAAAAACCAAATACGAATGGCAATTGTTCAAAGCATACATCACTTAAATAAACAAAGACAAAACATAAGAAACTGCGAATAATGAAATGGCAACATGACTGCCTTCTTCGGGGAATGAACTTGACTGGAAGTGATTGTTGGCACTAGTTGACTGGTGGCATCGGATTGTTGATGATGTTTGGAGGCTTCCCATTGAAGTTGATAGCATCCCTATCGATCATGTCTTGAATTATGTGTTTGAAAGCCCTGCAGTCCTCAATGGTGTGACCTGGAGCGCCCTTATGAAATTCACAATGAGCATTTGCATCGTAATCGGCAGGCAGGATGGTTGGAGGAGCCAAGTCTCTTGGAACAACAGCCTTTTTCTCCATCAACTGAGCAAAGATTTTGGCATATGGAATTGGTAGACGATCAAAGACTCTATCTGGCCTCCATGTTCTCTGCAGACGCTGTGGACGAGCACCTTGTCGTTGCTGAGTAGCTTGCATCTGCTGTTGCTGAGGAGGATACTGATATCCTTGTTGGTTGTAGGTTTGTTGCTGAGGAGCCTGTTGCCGTGGCATCTGAGCTTGCGCTGCTTGAACAGCTGGCTGATAAGGCATTGGAGCATATTGCGCAGCAGCAACATATGGATACTGATAGTAGGGAACTTGATAAGGCATAGGAGGGGCTTGTTGAGAAGCTTGCCCTTTCTGCACAAAGATGGCATTTGTTTCGCCCTCCTTCTTCTTGTATCCATTAAAAGGCCTCTTGGCATTAGCCTGGCTGTTAGAACCTCCTGGGATCTTCCCACTCTTCAGCCCTTCTTCAATTCTCTCACCGACAATCACCAAGTCAGAGAATCCAGCGGAGACGCTACCGATCAGCTTTTCGTAGTACTGGCCTTGCAAGGTACCCATGAATATGTCAATCAACTCACGGTCAACAAGAGGTGGATGCACCCTTGCGGCTAGCTCTCTCCATCGTTGCGCGTACTCCTTGAAGGATTCGTTGTCCTTCTGAGTCATACTCTGAAGCTGAGTACGATTAGGAGCAAGGTCGGTGTTGTACTTGTACTGCTTGACAAATGCATCGGCTAGCTCGGCCCAAGTGCGCACACTATTACGCTCCAGCTGCATATACCATTCGAGTGATGCCCTAGACAAGCTGTCTTGGAAGCAATGGATCATGAGCTTCTCGTCTCTGGCATAGGCAGCCATCTTGCGACAGTACATCTTTAGATGAATGTTTGGGCAACTAAGACCTTTGTACTTCGAAAATTCCGGCACTTTGAACTTGGGAGGAATGACAACATCAGGCACCAAGCACAATTCCAGAGCACTGAAAGAATTTGAGTTATGCCCCTCCATGGCTCGGAGTTTCTCGGCTAGATCTCGGCACATCTTCATGGCTTCAGAATCCTGAGCAGCAACAGGACTGGCGATGGGAATAGCAGCATGATAATTTTGAACATCATCATACTGATCCATCAAAGTATCTTCGATATGGGGAGCTGGGATTTGCACAGCAGTAGGCTGGGCGTGCGGGATAACTCCAACAGTAACTCCAGGCGCTGGGATTGGTTGAGAAGTGTTTCCCTCGGCTGCGTTGTTGAAGTTCAACGGCATCCCATGAGAATTCGGAATTGGGACCAAAGGGATAGCAGTAGACCCTTGTCCGTTGACGACAGCGGCGGCTTCACGCTGTTCTTCCTCTCTCCTGGCTGTGAGGATGGCTTCGAGGATCTGGTCAATCTTTCCTTTCATGGAATCCAACTCTTCCCTGAAGGCGACTTGCTCCTGTTGAATCTGCTCCATCATTCGTCTGGTATTGGCTCTAGTTGCGTACTGGTGTCGAGGAATCAGCTTGATTTACTGAAGAGGAAGGAACAGAGACATAAGATTCTGTTGGAGGACTGGAAATGCAAAATGCACAACATATGAAATGCAATGCAAATGATATGCAAGATGCAATGCAAGATACAAGATCCAGGATCACAGGATCACAATCAAACAACTCCTGAAGCTGGTAACTGTAATAGATAAGCAACCATAATTCCTGCTCAAAGAAAACTGACAGGTACAACCTATACGGGAAGGTCTAAACATTCTACCCATAAACCCTCTCACGGGATGGTTTCTATGTTTGGTTCCCAGGATCATGGACACTAGTCGTATTAGCGTCACGCAACAGGCTGGCTGTATTACGACGATAATGACGATAAGGTCTCTCCTGAGCGGGGTCCTCGTGCTAGGCGCACAAGGAGCGAGTCCTTGGAGACTAACACTACACGACCACCAATATCGGAACTGGTGCTAACAAAGGTTCCCAGAATCACGGACCCTTCATTAATCAAGTCGTGCAACAGGCTAGCTGTGTTACAACAAGATCTACGAATAGGTCTCCTCTGGAGGAGCTTTCATGCTAGGCCCACAAGGAGCAAGTCCTCGGAGACTAACACTACTCGACTACCAATTCTAAACTATGTGTTCTCTCTGCTTTTACCAAAGCTCGGGCGTAGAGCTTTACTCATGATGCCATCCCAAAAACCAACAGGCCCAGATAACAAGCACAAATAAAAACCACAAGAGAACGAATACAAAAAGAAAACAAATAAAAACAAACACTCCTCACAAACCAAAAGATAGGCTCGACTCTCTCTTTGCATGGAGCAAAAATGTCCCCAGCAGAGTCGCCACCTGTCGCACCTCGAAAAATCCCGGAGATATTTCGGAGAATACGACCCTCGCGCGAAAGGCGCGGAAATGCGGTTCGACAGAGTCGCCACCGAACTTTATTTTTCCCGAATAAACGGGAGAGGAAAATATCGAGAAAACCTCCTAAAAACGAAAGGATAGGAACAGGGCTGTCGCAACCAAGTTCCGGGTTCGGGAGTCGGTTACGTGAGGGGAAGGTATTAGCACCCCTCATGTCCGTCGTACTTGACGGGAACCTCTTAAGGTAATTGTGGGGAGTGTTGTTTAGGTTTACTGGTTTTCTTCTCGTTGGTAAAGGTAGAATTGGTAGGGTAAAAGGTTAAAAGACGCTAAGGAGAGATGGGTGGTTAGAAGATAGGGTGCTCGCCAAGGATTGGGGCCCTTGTGCCTACGTATGCTCATTCGGACGAGAATGAGAAATCAGAGCGTCGTAGTTCGACTACAGGAAAGGATGAAGGAAAGTGTGGACCAAATAATGGAGGAAGATAGAAGTGTGCTCGCCAAGATCATCGCAATCTTGTGCCTACGTATCTTATATTCAAGAATGAATAAAGAATCAGAGCGTCCGTAGTTCGTGGTAACAACCACGAAAAGAGGAGGTTGAATGGGTTGGAAGTTTGAGTTGAGGAACGAAAGAGTGACTGACAAGCAACCCAAGAGCGTGCCTCAAGAGCTTGTCACTCAAGAATTCAAGGAATGCTAGATTCCAAGAACTCAATTCTTTTGGAGGTCGGGATGAATAGGTTAAATGATAAAGGGTTGAATATTTTGAAAACGAAAGAATGAACTAATAACAACTCGGGGGCGCGCCCAAGAGTTACTCGTTCGAATATTCAAAGAATGCTAGATTCTAAGAATATCCCTCTTTCGTAAGTTTAAAAATGTTTGTGAAAAGATCGAATCAAAAAAAGGCATGTGAGGCAAAAAGCAACTTGTTTTGAAATGGCTCGACGATGTGTCGCGGATTTGATCGAAGATGGGACCGGCTTGACGACGTGTCAAGGGTTAAGGTTGTGAGAAACGATATTAGTCCCTGAGGGTGCTCCTAATATCGAGACCACGAGGAATTGTGAATGTGTGTGCGAAGTGTCAAAGGTTGCGAATGCATATGAGCACTCGTCTTAGGAGGATGTTTGAAAACGATTGAATTTGAAAAATAATCGAAAGGTTGAGTGAATAACAACTCAAAGGGCGTGCCTCGAGAATTATTTACTTCGAAAATTCAAGGAATGCTAGATTCCAAGAATCTCCTTCTTTCGGAGTTTTAATCGAGAAAAATATTTTAAAAATAATTTGAAGCGAAATGGGGTATTAAAATAATTTGTGAACGTGTGAGAAGTGAGAATGCGAGATTGGATCTGAAAATATCGATTATTTAATAGATAAGACGTCGGTCCCACAACTAAATAATCAAGGTATTATCGAGATACTAGATCTTGACGATACATTTTTCATACATAAAATGTTTGAATGAACAACGGGAATATCACACAGAATTGCTGGATTCTTATGATATTTGTTCTAAATAGCGTACTAAAATGAAAAGTCGAACGACGTATTATTTGAGGTGTACACCTCCATAATGTTCGTCCAAAATTCAAGAAATGCTAGACTTCAAGAATTCACCACTTTCGTTATTAGTTAAATAGATATTACGTTATGTTTAATCAGACGAATGATTTAAGACCCATCGAATTGAATTAAACACGTTTTGGAAATAACTTTGCGTTAACGATCTAAACATTCATTCAAAATTGTGCTAAGTGTAAACTCAACATAATCATAAAATATATTTTTTTAAGGCAAATAGATTGAATATAGTTCCCATATAATTTTTAATATTATTTCTTCCTTGAAAAGGAATTTTTCTATAAAAATCAATTAAATGTTTTCTAAGCGTTTTTTAGACAAACAATGGCTAAACCCCACTTTAATAACCTTACTTAAAACAAATCTTGCCAATGTAGCTTTTAGAATCAGGCACTAAAATAACTATTACATGTATGTACTAGAATGGCCGGGATATCTAACTATTACGCCAAAATAAAAGCAGTATCATCAACTCGGTATTAAAATTTTTCGCAGATCAAATGACACAGCATAGCTCAATATCATTTAATACAGCATCAATTGCTCCACCCAATATTAACATGGCCACGAAGTTGATTTGAAAAATAACTGAATAAATAAATGAATATAGAATACAAGCTGGTTATAAAGTAATCTAGCAATGAAGAAAATCGGTGTTATTCCAATGGACATATAAATTTAGCGATAACATACAACCCATTATCAACACAAAACAGAACTCAAAACCAAACTCCAGTTTTCATGACAAAAAAAAGAGTGAATCCCTAATACCAATAGCTAACAACAAAGTATCCGCCAAACCGAATTACAAGAATAAAATCAACACAAAACATCAGAACAACAAATGCACGAGGCAATCGCAAGAAGTAGCAAGGCAACGACATTTCATTTCAACAAGTTATCATAATTTTGACTGTTTTTTTTAAAACATAAAAGTAGTTGTAGTAGGATTTCAACAAACAGAACATTAGTTCAACATAATTGTTTAAAAAAATTCAGAACTGAATGCCGTAAAATCACAACGAGCCGCGAATACGGTAGCCACACAATATGACAGTCATGACGACATAATATGGAACAGAATGTCCACCCTATCCAAATAGAACGATTTAAAGGACAGTAGCATTTTAAAGATAAAAAAACGGGCACGACGCCATTATAGATACTGAAACCACAACGCAGACACATAGAATTTAGCAGCAACAAAAATGACATCTTTCCAACCTTACCACAGTACCGAAATGTTTACAAAATCGACATGGATATCAACAAGAAATCGATTATATAGCATTTGCAGGTTTAAACTAAGACACAAAAAATCAATATAATAAAGTTGGCCTAACAGTTTGAGGATTACCGACACGTGAGCTGCTGCAGATTTTGGTAGTTTGCGTTATGAGTTCATTCACGAACAAATTGAAATGTTATTGCTATTGCTGCGCTGGAAATTTCTCACCGAGAATCGAATCAGATGCGAGTTTGATGCGCGAGCTTGCGTCAATGCTATTAGAACCAAAACGCGTTGCTACGATTCCGTGCCGAGAGCTGAGGTCAGCTGAACCTATTCCCGTGTAACAGGTTTGGCGATGTCGCAACCGAAATGTCAAAACAATGTCAGGATTGATTGATAATAACCGCTGTTGTTGAGACTCAGTGTGGTTGTCGTCGAATAATGGAAGCTGCTACTGAATTTGTTATGTTGTGAGAAGCTGTGAGGATTTTTTTAGGAGAGGGAAGATGAAGGTGGAGGTTGTGAGGGTGAAACGGCGGAAATGTTGAGAGGGAAAGAAAGATGGTCTTCAGATGCGGCTAGGTTTTTTCAGATTTTCGGGCGGCCATGCTTTGATGGATTCCCCCCCTCCAATGAACAGTAACATCTCCCCTTTTTATACCAAATTCTCAAATCCAATAACCCTAACAATTCTCCTTTCAAACCTCAATGAGCCAAAACGTGGGCCTCTTTCAAACCCAAATTCCTCTACTTTTCTTTCTTTTTTTTTCAGCAAATAAACAATTAGCTAAATATAAACAAAGACTAATTAACAATTAAAATATTAACTAAAACGACTAAATAATGAATAAATATTTAAACAATCAAATAAATATTAACAAATGTAATAAAATATATATAAAAAACAAAAAACAAAAATGAATGTTAATTAAAACATTTTTAGTAATATTTAAAAAAAGAAAAAGTTCAAGAAACTGAGAAAAATTAATATTCACAAAAAATGTTGCTAGGCCACGTGTCACGCCTTAATGGGTCATAAAGATAAATTTAAAAAACGCCCAATTTCGAGTGGACACGTGTCTAAATGGCATGAAATGATAAATGCGGAAATATTTTCAAAAAGGTAGGACAAATTTAGGGTATGACAAGGTTCAACCCGGAAAAGTGCACCTTTGGCGTGCAAGCGGGCAAGTTCCTCGGCTTCTATCTAATAGAACGAGGAATAGAAGCCAACCTGGACAAGTGCAGGGCCTTCTCCGAGTTCGCCACCCCGAAAACGAAGAAGTCTATCTAGTTACTAAACGGGATGCTCACATCTTTGTCACGATTCGTTGCCAAGTCTGCACAACATGCCATTCCCTTCTTTAAACTGCTACGCAAGGAGGCCACATTCAAATGGATTGAGGAGTGAGAACATGATCTCTTCCACCTCGAGCAAGTCCTCTCAGAGCCGCCAGTGCTGTTGAGACCCATGGTCGAGGAAACCTTATGCATGTACCTCGCAGTCGCCACAGAAGTCGTCAGCGCAGCACTGATCCGCGAAACTCCCGAAGGGTAGAAACCGATATACTTCACGAGCAAAGCCCTCTAAGGGCCTAAGCTCAAGTACCAGCAGATTGAGAAGGTCTCTTTGGCCTTCGTCACAGCGGCCATAAGGTTACGATATTACTTCTTAACCCATGCGGTTATAGTCAGAATCGACCAGCCTGTCAAACAGCTACTCGGGCGGCCGGACATGTCAAGAAAAATGCTCAGATGGTCGCTCGAACTCTCCGAATTCGACGTCCAATACGAGAGCAGAAAAGCCCTCATAGCTCAAGTTTTGGCCGACTTCGTCGCCGAAATGGCTTCCGCATAGTACCCGACCCCAGGGGCCCACAAATGAACCATCTTTGTCGATGGTGCCTCCAGCTCGACGAGAAGTATTGCGGGAATTATACTGGAAAACGAAGAAGGAATCCTGATAGAAGTCTCCCTCACCTTGACGTTCCCAACGTCGAACAACTAGGCCGAGTACGAAGCATTCCTCGCCGGACTCCGTCTGGCCCAAGACCTCGGTGCAAAGGAAGTAAGGATCTTTACCGACTCCTAGCTCGTGTCATCCCAGGTACGGAGAGACTGTCGCTGTGAGAATTATAGACCTTAGTTATTGAGTTAGCTAGGCTTCACAAATCTTAATTTTAAACCGATATTTAATTTATCCAAGGGAAGGGAAAAAGAACGAATAAACCCATAAACATGTAATGCAAAACAAAGCAATAAAGAGAATCTAAGATTCGAGGATTAGTTATACCCAAGAAAGGCGCTAGCATCCTAAGTATATGTAGTACTCTACAGAAACCTCTTGTTAGTATTTGTGTTATCTTAGTTTACTAAGGGTGACCTAAGGGGTTTATTTCTAAGTATGATCGCCAAGACATCGCATCTCGTACCTACGTATCCTGACAGTAATGGAATCAGAGCATTCGTAGTTTTCCTGAAGGGGTAAACAAAGTAAAAGGAAAAAGTTGGTTTTTAGGAGAAGAGACAAGTTGTCATCTTAAGGAGAATACTTAACTTAAACCACCACAAATATGTGGAAGATGGATATTTGCTTCACATTAAGAGAATGGCTCTAACTCGGATATAGATTCGACGAGTATACCACATACCTCTCTCAAGTGGAAAAGAATCTACATCTTTCTCAACTATGTCACGGGGTAGGAGAATTATATGTCGACTAAGGATGACTCATGTCTGATTCTCTCATGGGAGAAAAGGGAACCTAACTGTAGGTTGTCTGGTGAACATCCGAATGGAACTAACATAATTCTATGAATCTAAAATAAGATTTAAGGGGAAAACTATCTTATTGTTGTCATGCAAAAGGTTTATCGTAAGAGCTAATCTGATTTAATTTATCAGAGATGAAGTTGAATTATGGGTCTACCCTTAAATAGGTTAACCATCTTAATTAATTTAAAATTCCAGTCTTAATAATATTTATTATAAAAGTGTTAGTTAACTTTAATTATCATAATTTAAACTAATTTGACTAACTAAGCAAGGTGTTATGAGTTAATTTACCTAAATAAAATAATAACAATAGTTAAAAAAGAATGGGGTGTAAATTAAATAAAATTAATAAGTTGACTGTAATTAGAAAGTGTTAATAGCAAAAAGACCTAAAGTCTAACTCATAATCCTAACACACATTACTAAATCATATCCAATTAGGGATGTAAATGGATATCCATGGGGGCGGATAGTATGATATTCGTGTCTGCCCCGTTGGATAAATATGATATCCGTATCTGCCCCATATCCATGCGGATATTAGTTAAGCGGGTAATCCACGGGTTTTAAGGTATCCGCGAATATTTACAGATATCCATGAATAACTTTTTTTGTCTAAAATTATTTTTTAAAAATATATTTTTTCGCTCTCAATTTAACAACTAAACTTCATCATATTATTTTCATTCTTTTTCACTAAAACATAATAACATTCAAACATAATATCCATACATTTCATTTTTAACAAAATAAAATTCATCATACCATATAATAATTGTTTAAATAAAACAAAAAGTAATAATGCAAATAGTTTTCATCAATCATTACAAAATTCCATATTATGCATTCCTTGCTTAACATTCATACTTTGGTTTCCTAGCTCCTAAATTAAAAGCTCAAAAGATTCCAAATAAAATATCCAAATCAACAGTGATATTTGTAACCAAATCTTATAAGATACGCTAACAATTTCATTCACTAATAATGTCAGCATCCATATCTTCCAATACTGATTTAATTTCAATAACCTCAACTTTTGATTTGGTATAACCTGAAAAGAAATAAGAATATGTCAAATAATAATTTATTATAATTAATCACTGTAGTAAAAAGATGTCAAATAATAATTTATTATAATTAATCACTGTAATAAAAACATGTTATAAAATTGATTACCTTTCACATCAGTCCATAGCCAATCTTGGACACACATCAATGCCTCTAAAGTATCCGAACGCAATCTACTACGATGAGGAGTAAGAATCTGACCACTTGTGCTAAAAGAAGACTCGGAAGCAACCGTTGAAATAGGAATTGCTAAGAAGTCCCTTGCAATCATTTGCAAGATTGGATATTTTAATCCACTAACCTTCCACCAACCTAAGATGTCAAAATTTTCATCATCCGGTAACACTTTCTCCTCTATATATCCGTCAAATTCTGACCTACTAGACGTGACACTTTTTTTTGCACTGACAAGTTTTGCAAAATTAGACCTCTAAGCTTCTTTTTTGCCAACAACAATTGCATCAGACACAATTTGAGTTTGATTTGAGGATGAAAAAACGTTCTCTTTCTCCTTTATTTTCAAATTATACTCAATTACCATATTTTGAAACAAAGATTTTACCTTCTCAATTTCATTATCAATTTCATCTCCATAAATTAGAGGAAAAAAGTAATCTAACAAATCAACTTTGTACCTTGGATCTAACGCAATGCCTATTGCCATCACTTTATTGACCACCTTCCAATATTTGTCAAACTTAGAAAGCATACTTGAAGCCATGTCTTTAATGACACAATCAGTAGAACCAAGCCATTCAACTAAAGCCAATTTCATTTCACATACTTTGGGAAAATAAACATTTGCAGTTGGATACTTGGTACCAGAAAATAGTTGTGTAACATCATAAAAAACTTCCAACCTTTCACAAATTTCTTTTGCTTTCATCCATTCATTCTCACTAGGCAAGGTTTTATATTGAGTATCTCGTTTTGCAAATCGACCAAACACATCTTTATATTGTATGGCAACATTAAGCATTAAGAATGTAGAATTCCACCTAGTTCTGCAATCTTGAACCAAATTTTTATCATAAGAAATGTTCACTTGACCACACGTCTCTATGAATTTCTCCTCTCTTTTAGGGGTTGCTGTCCAAAAGACAACACCTTCTCTAATATTCTCAATGGCACTAGAGATTATGGATAAACCCTTTTTCACAATTAAATTCAATATATGTGCAGAACACCGCATGTGAAACAATTTGCCACCCAATATCAATGACCTAGGTGTAATCTTATTTAAAATGCGTTCAATCATAACATCATTCGTAGAACAATTATCAACAATCATTGTGGACAACTTTGTATCTAGGTTCCAATCCATCAAAGATTGAATCAAGGTATCAGCTAGAGTTTTGCTAGTATGAGAAGCAGGCACATAAATGAACCTAACATAAATTAAATTTTCAAGAACAATATTACTAACATTATACACACAAAAAAATCAAAATAATTTACTGTTATTACCTTACAAGTCGACTTTGAAGGGTCCATGAATCATCAATAAAGTGAGTTGTAACTGTCATATAGCCTTTATTCTGGTTACTTGAAGTCCACATATCACTGGTGATTGCAATACGACTTTGATTCTTTGACAACAACTTCATGGTATCCTCTTTCTCATCGTTATTAATTTTCATGATGTCATACTTGATAGTGTTACGAGAAACCACCTTAAATAGAGGTTGAATAGAAGCACAAAATTCTCTAAAACCAATGTGTTCAACCATTGCTAGAGGATACTCATGAAGAATTATCATCTTAGCAACACCATACCTTACTATGTCTTGGTTAAACGCATAAGAACCTACCATTACAGTTTGACCATCAACTTGTTCAGTTTTTATCAAAGCTTGCTTTATATCTCGATTTGTTCGACGTGGACAAGACTTAATGTGTGATTTTAAGTATGACGTTCCTTGTTTTGGAACACCCAAGATTTTTGCACGACAATAGTTACAAATGGCCTTCAACTTTCCATCTATTTTTTGCCTTTTGAAATGGTTCCAAACTTCAGAAGTTAGCTTTCTTTTAAGACCTTCAGTGTCAACTTCACATGAAATAGGACTTTCAATTTCATTAGGAGTTGAATTAATTTCTACATTCGAACCATTTGAAGCAACAACGTTAGACTCATCTGCGTTTGAGACTGCCAAATTCTCTTGCATAACTTCTATAGGAGTAAAGGTTTGTTCAAAAGACATTCTATAAAAAAAAAGATAAATTTGTCAATACTATATTAATGTGATAGTTTTAATATCAATATCAATATTCAATACTGTATAACAATTGTGGTCCAAATTATCAACGGTAAACTTGAACCAGAAAAAAAAAACTAAGAGATAATGAATAATTAGCAATTAAAAATATAAATTAATAATTAAAAAGCATTAACTATAACAATATTAATATTATAATAATGGTGAAACGTTTACATTAAAATAAAAAAAACAAAGAAACCTATAAAGATGCATAACGTAGATATGAGAAAATCTATAATGAGAAAAAATTATCATTTACTTGATATAGTATGATTATATTTCATTGCATATATTAATAACACATGAATATAGCAATAAATAAAAGAGCCTATAGATGGAAATAATAGGCACACATGAATATCATTTTTATATCAATGAAACAAAAAAGAATGTATATAGTGCTTCTTCTTTTTACTAGTTTAGGGTTTAGTATTTTGCATTATAATTGCCTTAAAATAAGAAACTATTTTGCAGCCCCACCTATTACTACTTCAGTGTTGCAACAACCAAAATTAAAATTAAAATATCAAGAACAAGAACAAAATGTAACAAGGTAGATAGATTACCTTAATCATTTAGGAAATTAGGACTCTGAGTTGCAATGTTGGATAGAGAAAAGACGGTACTGGTTCTTTGGGTTGGAGTTGGACAGTGGAATTGTGAAAGTGAAAGAGATGTTAGGTCTAAAATATAGAAGAAGCCTAAATAAATATAAAATGACTAAATATGATTTTTCTTGCAATGTGAAAGATTTTCTTTTTCTTCCACGAAAACGTTAAAAAAAAGAAATATGAAAAGACTAAATTTCTTGGAAGATGTAATGACGTCTATAATAAATTAAAAATATTTAAATACTTTTTATAATTTATTAACGGGTATGGATATCCGCGGGTACGGGTATCATTAAACCCGCATCCACATACATTAAATAACGGATATTTAAATATCCATGGATATCCATTGAGCTATTCACATTGTACCCGTGACGGATTATATCGGCGGATACCCGCGGGCACGGACTTTTTTGCCATCCCTATATCCAATAATAATAATAATAATAATCATAATTATTATTATTATAATATATCATTGTGAATGAAAGAAAAAGAATATAAATTTTTATAAAAAAAATATGAAGGTCTGCAGTGAGATAGCAATAGCAACACCATTTTTAACGAAAAAATAATCTTAGTCCCTTGATTTTAGCCAAAAAGAAGTTACTATATTATCTTGACCTTTTTCAAAAAAATAAAAATAAAAATAATAATAACCCATATCATAAATAAATAAATAAATAAAATAAAAACAACCATAAGATGAAAAGGAACAAATCAGATCCAAATTCTTCTCCCTCACTTTGACTTTTCAAATAAACTCTCAGCCCTTAGAATGACAACACATGACAATAGAGTTTTTTATAAAATCAAAATAAAAGTCAAAATCAAAATAAGAATAAAAATAAAAATAAAATGTAGCCATGCAAAACAAAAAGCAAGCAACGTAGCAGTATTACTCTTTCTCTCTCGTCTCCTCACAAAAAAAATCAAATTTTTTAAAATTAAATTCTCACAATCACAACTCGTAAAGCCACATAGGTCCAGATTTAGACATAACACAACAAATAAAAACAAGATGTAATGGGCGATACCTAAATCAAAAGATGTTACGTCACTAAGCAAAGGTAATCAGAATGACAGCCAGTGGTGAAAGATGCGGCCACAGTTGGAAAAGAGTGTGTGCGATGGCTCAGCAGAAAACGGTTTGTACGCGTCGGGAATATCGAACTCCAACTTCTTAGTGTTAGTCTTTTTCCTTATTACTTTGTTTTTTCTATCTCTTGTATGTGTGTGTATTTCTGAACTTTTTTTCTCCCTTTTTCTTGTTGTTTTTTCTCTTTTTTTTTGTACCATTTGTTTTTTCTAATGCATATATATAGGACTAGAAAATAGACAAGAATGATAATAACCATTAACACAATATTTTTTTTGTTTTTTATAATAAGACAAGAATAAAAGGAATTAAAAACTATATTTTTATGTTTTTTATGATAAGACAAGAATAAAAAGAATTAAAAATCATATTTTTGTGTTTTTATGATAAGACAAAAATAAAAAGAATTAAAAATTATGTTTTTGTGTTTTTTATAATATGACAAGAATAAAAAGAATTAAAAACCATGTTTTTGTGTTTTTTTTATTACAAGACAAGAATAAAAAGAATTAAAAATTGTGTTTTTGTGTTTTTTTAAAAGAAAATATTAATAAACAAATTAAAAATAAAATTAATTAATAAAAATAAAAATTTACATTAAATATCTAATTAAATCTAAATAAATTAAATAATTATTTAAATAAAAATGATTTAAAAATAAAATAAAAAGTCGGGCAGAAAAGTGCTCGAAAAAATAAAATGAGCACACTAAAATAATCAGCATGAAATAAGTGACTCAGAAAAATACAGAGTTTGGTCAGATTTTGAAATAAATTTTACCCACTAAAAAGAGTTAAACTGACCAAAAAACGTCTAAAAGATGGTCGAAAAATTTAAATGAGCACGCCAGGTTAAACTACGCGAAACGTAGATTAATATCACTGACGTTTACAGGCTCGATCTTGAAATTTTTCGTCCACTGATTTTACACACAATTGATTTTTATTTGATCAATTCGGTTGTAATTCCAACAAGTTTATTCCAGCTGATAAATTGGATATTATGCATGATGAAATATGTGATATGTTATGCATACGATGCGAAATAAAAAATAGAATCTCAGGATAAAAAATTAGGATATGATAGAGACTACCAGGCCAAGAACGAATACCTCGCCGAATACCTCTCCTTGGTAAAGGAAAGAATGAAGAACTTTGATTCTGCAGAGGTGAGACACGAGCAGAACACCCGAGCAGACATCTTATCCAAGCTAGCTAGCGCGGAAAGGAAGGGCGGAAACAAATCTGTAATCCAGGAAGTCCTCTC
The DNA here is from genome assembly GCA_963859935.3 of Lathyrus sativus. NCBI lineage: Eukaryota > Viridiplantae > Streptophyta > Magnoliopsida > Fabales > Fabaceae > Lathyrus > Lathyrus sativus. The sequence continues at coordinate 431,940,651 of OZ012738.1, forward strand.
TCGCCCCAACATCGAGAAAGGCACGATAACTGCCGAGGTAAACCCTATCGGAGACAACAACTGTTGGATGACCCCTGTGTATACTTACCTCAGCACAGGTCGTCTGCCCGACGATGCCAAAGAGGCAATATGGTAAGACGTCGATCCTGCTCGTACGTCTTGATCGAGGACAAGCTGTACAGGTGGGGATTCTTGATCCCCCTCCTCAAATGTGTTGACGAATCTAAAGTACCAGGCATACTCCAAGAGATCCACAAAGGGATCAACGCCTAACACCTCGACAGAAGATCACTTGCCTGCAAAGCCCTGGGAGCAGGATATTATTGGCCCTCCATGCAAGAAGACACCAAAGAGCTGTAAGAACACAAATTGTTTCTTAGTAATATCTCTATGTTTTGATGATAACTCTTATGAAATTTTGTATTAAAGAATTATATACTCTAAAATTGGTTCATGAATATTTGCTGCAGATAATTAAAGTATATATACATCCAAGAGAAAATTAATCTAAACATAGAACTATGGAAGGCTCTGAAGAGTCAGAAGCATCTTATAGAAGAATCTGAGCGCTGTCTGCAGAAGGATCTGAAGCAGAAGGATCTGAAGTAGAAGCTACAGAAGAATCTGAAGCAGAAGACTCTAATAAGATCTGAAGACTCTGAAGAATTAAAGGACTTTATATGAGAGTTAAGAAGCACAGTTTTTCAGAAGACTCTAAGAGTACTACACGCTGCATGTACTGAGGATCTGATTCATAAAACTCTGCTCTGATAGAACTACACGCTAAAGCACACTTGCTGCCTTACTCTAATTCAGCAAAATCTGATGGGTATCCAAGACTCTGATCATGCAAAATCTGATGGTTAACTTTGCTGAAAAGAAATACTTGTTGAAGAAGAATTCAAAGTAATATCCTTTGATTTGGCTCAACGACTCTTTCCTCTTTCATGCTTGACACTAGAACACAGACCAAAAGCATTTCTCTGTGCATTCTACTTCCAGGAAAGGTCATGTGATGTAAAGACAAAAAGGTTCAGGCCTTTTCAGTACACAGCCTCCAACGTCAAGACTTTGTGGACTACTGTGCATATAAAAGCAAGTCTTCCTCATCTTCTTCAAAGTGATCTTGATCTATAACAAACGAATCTATGAAAGAAACTCTTACAAGCTCTCACAAAATATTCTTATTGCTGAGTTTATTCTTTTGTTCTTAACATTAAGTGAAAAATCATTGTTGTGATAAAGCTTATCAGAAGCATTCATACACTTGTATTAATCTTACATTTTATTGTAATAGTTCCTTAAGAAGATCCAGTTGGGATCAGTAGTTCTTGAGAAGACTTTGAACAGTTGTTCTTAGTGCTTACTATTGTAATCAGTTGATTAAATAGTGGATTAAGTCCTTATTTGAGAAAGGCAAATCACTCTAGATAGGGTGGACTGGAGTAGTTGAGTTTAACGAACCAGGATAAAAATACTTGAGTTTTTACTTCTAATTTTTATCTTCATACTTATTCAACCCCCCCTTCTAAGTATTTTCTCACCTTCAGTTGGCATCAGAGCTCCGGTTCTGTGTGTGCTACCACTTCACAGTGACAGAAAAGATCCAGTGAGAAAAACTTTGATACTTATATTTGGTTGTTTATAATGGCTGATGTATCAACATCTAACAAGTATGAAGAAAGAGACAGAATCAGTACTAAACCCCCTATGTTTGATGGGGAGAAATTTGATTATTGGAAAGACAGGATTGAAAGTTTTTTCCTTGGTTATGATGCTGATTTATGGGATTTGGTCATAGATGGATATGTTCATCCCATTGATGGGAATGGCAAGAAAGTAGATAGAAAATCTATGACAGAAGCCCAAAAGAAGGAATTTAGAAATCACCACAAGGCTAGAACAATATTGTTAAATGCAATATCTCACACTGAGTATGAAAAGATCACAAATAGAGAAACTGCATTTGACATGTTTGAGTCCTTGCAAATGACTCATGAGGGAAACTCTCAAGTCAAGGAAACAAAGGCTCTGGCTCTAATTCAGAAGTATGAAGCTTTCAAGATGGAAGAAGTTGAATCTGTTGAAGCCATGTTCTCCAGATTTCAAATACTTACAGTTGGACTAAAGGTTCTGGATAAAGGTTACTCTACTGCTGATCACGTGAAGAAGATCATCAGAAGCTTACCTACCAGATGGAGACCTATGGTGACTACGCTGAAAATGGCTAAAGATCTGAACCAGATTTCCTTGGAGGAACTAATCAGCTCACTAAGGAGCCATGAAATTGAACTTGAGGAAGATGAGTCTCAAAAGAAAGGTAAGTCAATTGCTTTAAAATCTAATAAATCTGCTAAAGCATTACAGGTAATAGAGGAAAGCTCTGAAGAATCCTCATCTGAAGATGAAGATGAATTATCCATGCTGTCCAGAAGAATAAACAAACTCTGGAAGCATAAAGGAAAGAAGTTTAGAAACTTCAAGAAGCCTGACTAAAGAAAGGAATCTTCTGGACACAGAAGATTTGGCAAAAAGGAGGTTGTCTGCTACGAATGTAAAGAACCTGGGCATTACAAAAATGATTGTCCAAAGCTTCTGAAGGAAAAGCCTAAAAGAAAATTTGATAAGAAGAAGAAGGTTCTAATGGCAATCTGGGATGATTCGGATACATCTGAATCTGAATCTGGGGCAGAAGAAGAATGTGCCAATGTAGCATTGATGGCAGACATAGAAGATCAGGAGGAAGGAACTTCAGGTTCTGAATCTGAATCTGACGCTGAAGAGGTAATGGCTAAACTCACTAAAGATGAACTTATCAAAGTGTTATCAAAGGTTCTGAAGAGCTATAATAATATTAAGCTCAAATACAAGGAGCGTCAAAGCAATCTTGTATCTGAGAATAATATTCTCAAATCAGAAGTGGCTGAGCTAAACGAAAAGAACTTAAAAATGAAAAATGATTTTGAATTAGCTCAATAAGACTCTGATTCTGAAACTGAGTCCGAATGCAAAAATATTTTGGAAAAGTATGACTACAGCTTTCAGAAGTTTCTTGCTAAAAGCATAGACAGAAGCAAAATAGCTTCTATGATCTATGGAGTTAGCAGAAATAACAGAAAAGGAATTGGTTATAAATCTTCCTCTGATTTAAATCCAAAACCTGTTGATAAAAATATCATCAAGAAGACTCCTTTATATTCCAATTTTAAATTTGGTCACTTGAATGATATTGAACACACTCGTTCTGAAAAGAACATTCATGTATTTAAATCTAAGGCCAGTCAGAATAAACCTTATGTTGAAAACAGAAGTTTAGACGAACCTTCAGAACAACTAACCCTAAAGGACCCAAGAAGATCTGGGTACCTAAGAGTAAAATAATTCCTGTTGCAGATGTTCTTAGCAGCAAGGTCAGGACGCCAGTCATGGTACCTGGACTCTGGATGCTCGCGACATATGACGGGAGAAAGGTCTATGTTCCAAAGTCTGGAGCTTAGATCTCGAGGTGACGTGAAATTTGGAGGGAATCAGAAGGGCAAGATCATTGGATCTGGCACTATTGGAAATGGTAACCTTCCCTCTATTACTAATGTTTTATTTGTAGAAGGATTAAAGCATAATCTATTGTACATAAGTCAATTAAGTGACAATGGTTATGACATAGTCTTTAATCAAAAATGTTGTAAAGTTATTAGTCAAAAGGATGGCTCAATCCTATTTAGTGGAAAGAGGAAGATAAACATTTATAAAATAAATCTTTCAGAACTTAAGATTCAGAATGTTAAATGCCTTTTGTCTGTTAATGAGGAGCAATGGGTCTGGCACAGAAGATTAGGGCATATTAATATGAGACGTATATCTCAGATTAATAAACTTAATCTTGTCAGAGGACTTCCTAAGTTGAAGTTCACCTCAGATGCTCTTTGTGAAGCATGTCAAAAAGGGAAGTTTTCAAAATCATCTTTTAAATCAAAAAATGTTGTTTCTACTTCCAGACCATTAGAATTACTTCATATTGATCTGTTTGGACCAGTGAAAACTGCATCCATCAGAGGCAAGAAGTATGGATTAGTCATTGTTGATGACTATAGTAGATGGACATGGGTAAATTTCTTAAAACACAAGGATGAGACACATTCTGTGTTCTTTGACTTCTGTAAACAAGTCCAGAATGAAAAAGATTTCAAAATTATAAAAGTCAGAAGTGATCATGGTGGTGAATTTGAAAACAAATATTTTGAAAAATATTTTAATGAAAATGGCATTGCTTATGATTTTTCCTGTACTAGAACTCCACAACAGAATGGAGTTGTAGAGAGGAAAAATAGAACTCTGCAAGAAATGGCCAGAACCATGATCAATGAGACTAATCTGGCAAAGCACTTTTGGGCAGAAGCAATCAACACAACATGTTACATTCAGAACAGAGTGTCTGTAAGACCTCTTCTGGAAAAGACTCCCTATGAATTGTGGAGGAACAGAAAGCCCAACATTGCTTATTTTCATCCTTTTGGATGCATTTGTTATATGTTGAACACTAAAGAGAATCTTAGCAAGTTTGATTCTAAAGCACATAAGTGTTTCATGCTTGGATATTTTGAACGCTCTAAGGGCTACAGAGTATACAATACTGAAACACATATTGTGGAAGAATCTATACATGTTAGATTTGATGATAAGCTTGGCATTAAAAAGCCAAAGCAGTTTGAAAGTTCTGCAGATAGAGAAGTAGTCTTCACAGACTCTGAAGGCTCAGAGGCAGACAAAGCTCAAGTGAAGGAACCAGAAGCAACGCCAGATGCAATTCCTTTGACTTCTCAGATGAACAACTTAAACATTTCTGAAGAATCAACTGTTAAAGGATCATCTTCCAGAATCAAAGCTTCTCATCCAGAGAATGTGATCATTGGAAAGAAGGATGACCCTATCAGAACAAGATCCTTCCTCAGATCCTCTGAAGCATCATTATTTGGATTGGTGTCAATAATTGAACCAACCACTATGGATGAAGCTCTGCAAGACAATGACTGGATTATTGCCATGCAATAAGAGCTAAATCAGTTCACTAGAAATGATGTGTGAGACTTAGTTCCAAGACCAAAAGGATTCAACATAATTGGAACTAAGTGGGTCTTCAGAAATAAACATAATGAGAAAGGAGAAGTTGAAATAAATAAGGCAAGGCTTGTTGCTCAAGGGTATAGCCAACAAGAAGGTATTGATTACACTGAAACTTATGCTCCAGTGGCAAGGTTAGAATCTATACGCCTTCTTATTTCATTTGCTGCACAATATAACATCACTCTATATCAGATGGATGTTAAAAGTGCCTTTCTAAATGGTATTATAGAAGATGAAGTTTATGTTCACCAGCCTCCTGGTTTTGAGAGTGAAAAATTTCTAGAACATGTTTTCAAACTAAAGAAATCACTGTATGGTTTAAAACAAGCTCCCAGAGCTTGGTATGAGAGGTTAAGCAATTTTCTTCTGGAGAAAATTTTCATCAGAGGCAAAGTGGACACAACACTCTTTTGTAAAACATTTAAGAAAGATATTCTAATATGTCAAATATATGTGGATGATATTATATTTGGATCTACCAATACTATGCTGGGAAAGAAGTTTGCTCAATGTATGCAGACAGAATTTGAAATGAGCATGATGGGAGAATTGAAATTCTTTCTGGGAATTCAAGTCAACCAAACTCCAGAGTGCACTTACATTCATCAGACCAAATATGTTAAAGAACTTCTAAAGAAATTTAACATGACTGATAGTAAGATGGCAAAGACTCCCATGCATCCAACTAGTACACTAGGCAAGGAAGAGGTAAATAAAAAAGTAGATCAGAAACTCTACAGAGGTATGATAGGATCTCTTCTCTACTTAACTGCTTCTAGACCTGACATTTTGTTTAGTGTATGCTTATGTGCAAGATTCCAATCAGATCCTAGAGAATCTCACTTAACTGCTGTTAAGAGGATTCTAAGGTATCTGAAAGGTACTACTAACGTGGGTCTGTGTTACAGAAGATCAGATAAATATACATTAGTTGGATTCTGTGATGCTGACTATGCTGGAGACAGAGTAGAGCGTAAAAGTACTTCTGGAAGCTGTCAGTTCCTTGGAAGTCATCTAATCTCATGGTACAGCAAGAAGCAACCCACAATTGCACTTTCTACAACAGAGGCATAATACATTGCTGCTGCTGGATGTAGCACACAGATGCTCTCGATGAAGAGTCAGTTAGAGGACTATCAGATCTTTGAGAGTAATGTATCTATCTTCTGTGATAATACTTCTGCTATATGTTTGTCTAAAAATCCATGTTTACACTCTAAGGCAAAACATATAGAAATTAAACATCATTTTATCAGACTATGTTCAGAAGGGTATTATAAACTTAGGTTTTGTTGATTCAGATCATCAATGGGCTGATATTTTTACAAAACCCCTTGCTGAAGATAGGTTCAAGTTTATTCTGAAAAATATTGGTATGGATTTTTGTCCAGAATAATATTTATCAGAGGCAAACTTCTCAGATGCAAAATGTTTAATGCTCTGAAGTATTTCATCTGTTAATTTATTCATTTTCTTGAATTATTTTACTTGTGTAAATCTGAACTAACAATGCTCAGAGGATCTGAACGTTGTCTAACGTTTCATTTCTCAAGAGAATTCAGAAGCACAAGCAAGCAAACACATGTAGCTCAGTAACTGAAAAGGTAGAGTGCACTTTACTGAATTAACGTTTGAAGTACTGCTTTGAAAATCTGACTTTTCTTGATTTTCCCCCCATTTGTCAGAATCATAATTGTTGTGCAATGATGTTTTTACTTTTTCATTTAATGTTATGTGAAGCGTGCCTATGTGACTGTTTGTGTATCTGATTTTATCTATAAATATCACAAATCACACCATTTCACACTTTTCACCTCACGAACCTTTTATGCATTTCTGTCGTCTCTTTGCTCTCCATCTAAACCCTAAACCTAAAATCTCTCACTCAAGAACATCAATGGCATCTTCTTCATCAACATCTGCTCAGATGCAATCAACCATTGCTGGTTCTGCTCCTAATGCTGAAGCTTACAAAGAACCTGTGAGAACTCTTCTCACTCCAACTATAGAACTGGAAGTTCTGAGTGAATGTTTCATAGACCTTGAGTCCATTGAAGAAAATGGATTTAATCTTTCCTCAACCATCCAAACTCAGAGTTGGACAAAGTATTTTGACAGGATTATGGGTCCTATTTATCCAACTTTGGTGAAAGAATTCTGGATACATGCTCAGGTGTGCCCTAAATTCATCTGTTCTTCTGTCCTTGGAAAGGAGATTGTGATTACTGAGAAGCTGATCAGACAACTCATTGGGTACTCTGAAACTGATGGTGAAACCAATCTACAATCTGCTCGTGTGGATCTTGCTGAAGTGTTTCAAGAAGTTACTATTTCTAGGGAACCAACTAGCAAAGTAAGGGAACTGAAGCCAGTCTACAGGATCGGGGCCAAGATTTTCATGAGTTCCATCTTTCACAGAAAATCATCAAATTCCCCAGACTATGTCAGTGCTGAACAACTATACTTTATGTTCTGTATGAGCAAGGGAAAGAAGGTGGACTTGCCTTATCTTTTGTTCAGTCACCTTCTGAATCATATAAAGGAAACAAGAGAAGATGTAAGAGTCAAAACTGGAAAAGTTAGGAATTGGATTCCTTTGGGTAGACTGATATCAGAGATTCTAACAAAGAATGGTCTTGTGAAATATCTGTATGATACTGGATTGATAGAGGATATGTCATATGTCATAGGTTCTGTCATCAATGGCAATACTCTGAAGAGGATGAGAGTCATCACAGAGCTTGCCAGCAAACCTAAGAAAATTGCTACTAAGGATGTCAGCAACTGAAGGATTCCTGTTGAAGATTTTCCAATGTTCACTGCTGAAGAACCAAGGGAGATCATCTTATCCTACATAGCTGATTGTCTATTAAATGATGTTCCTCTGCCTGTGAACATCGTCCAGAAGGAAGGAGAAGTTCTGCCCAATCCTGTTAGAGAAAGATGCTTAAAGAAGATTGCTGAAGAAGGATCTGAGGCTCAGCCAAAGAGAAAAGCCTCTGAAGCTGCTGCTAAGCCTCAGAAGGTGAAGAAAGTGAAACCCACTCCTCCAGAAGCTAGTCTGGAAGACATAAGAGAAACTATCAAGCAGGTATTAACATCTGATCTAACTCCAACCATTCACTCTCCATTACCTTCACCTCCTCCATCACCTTCTAGACCACAATCATCTGTACCACCATCATCTGGAATTAATACATCTGAACCCCCTTCATCTCAAACTACACTTCAACAACCATCTTCTATACAAACTCCATCTGAGCCACCTCAAACAAAAATCCAACCAGAACATCAACAACAAGAACCATCTCAGCCAGAACCTCAACAAAAACAACAACCAGAACCTCAAGAACAACAACAACAACAACTACAACCAGAACAACAACAACAATTGTCAAAACATCACTCTCAACCCATTTCATCTGAACCTCCCCAACCAACACCATCTGAACATCCCTCAATAATAGAATAACCGTTACTTGCTCCAGAACCCTCAAATGACATTCTTGATCTGGAACCACTTGCAACCATGGTTGTCTTGTCATCCACCTCATGTCACTCCACTGAATCATCTAATTCTTAATCAGAAGTTCCCTCACCCTCTTGTTTACACATTCCTGATCCACTCAAACCTGTATTTTCTGATCTATCAGCACCTGACCAAATAAATCGTAGACTTTCACTTCGTTCAAATTTCAGCCTCTCAGATTTTCAAAATTCATCATCTGAAGCTGAAATTTCACCAACCCCTACACCTCAACTCACAATACCACAACCATCTGAACCTCAACCATCTGAACCTCAACCATCTGCATTTCAACCATCTGACCAACCACCATCTGATCCAACACCTCCTAATATCACTTGTGAACAACCTCAGCCAAACTCTGAATCTGCTGAGAAAGTGACCCCTGAGGAATTTCTTTACCCCAACCCTAGATCAGATGTTGATAAACTGTTTGAAAATTTCAAAAAGGAAGTTCGTATGGGGATTGCACGTGTGGAAGAAGAGTGTCTGTTCAGTATAGACCCTGTCAAGTCTGAAGCTGCTTGGGATAAATTTATCTCTAAGTTCAACATGGTAGCCTCTCATCTCAAGACAGTCTGTGCTGAAGATGCTAAGGCAAAGTTTGCTGAGTTGATAAGACAAACTCTGATGAGCATTCCCAAACCACCAGTGTTGCTTCTAGAAGCTGCTCCTGCTGAAGACTCTCCTTCTGAAGATGTTGCATATAATATGGACATTGATGCATCTGCATCTGAAGTAAAGGCTGACAATTCAGAACTTGTGAAAGAGGTTAAGGAAATCAAGTCCTGGATGATCAAACAAGAACAAACTACTGAAGAGATTAAGACTTGGATGGCCAAGCAAGAAGAGTCTACTACAAAGATCACATATATTTTGACCCTGATTGCATCTCGTCAACCCTAGTTTCTTTTCATGTTTTTGCACTGCTGTTTTGAATCTGTTTTCTCTTGTTTGCTTGTTATCATCTGTTATGTGAACCATCTGAATGAATGAAATTGTTTGCTTTGTTTTTCTTCTTTTATCTTTTCTGTCTTTACACATCTTTTTGATTATGACAAAAAGGGGTAGAAAAAGAATCTGATTGTTCAATCCATAAGCAAATACTAAAACAAAATTCAGACATATTATTAACTATCTTTGAATTTAAGCCTTTCAGATTCTATTGTTTCATCTAACAAAATAAATTCATTGAAGTTATCCTGAGAATTACCCAACCAGACTCTGATTCTTGAAGCAAATTGTACTCTGAGTCTAAACGCAAAACCAGACTCTGTGTTTGAAAGAAGTCATTAGACTCTGATTAACCAGACTCTGTGTTTGAAAGAAGTCATTAGACTCTGATTCTGAAATACACTCAAGCAAAAAAGGAAGTATTCTTTTCCTTAGAATATTCATTTCAGGGGGAGATTCTTAATCTCAGGGGGAGTTATAATTATTATCTTTTATTATTGAACAAAATTTCTCATGTTTTGTCATCATCAAAAAGGGGGAGATTGTAAAAACATAGATTGTTTCTTAGTAATATCTCTATGTTTTGATGATAACTCTTATGAAATTTTGTATTAAAGAATTATATACTCTAAAATTGGTTCATGAATATTTGCTGCAGATAATTAAAGTATATATACATCCAAGAGCAAATTAATCTGAACATAGAACTATGGAAGGCTCTGAAGAGTCAGAAGCATCTTATAGAAGAATCTGAGCGCTGTCTGAAGAAGGATCTGAAGCAGAAGCTACAGAAGGATCTGAAGCAGAAGCTACAGAAGGATCTGAAGCAGAAGCTACAAAAGAATCTGAAGTAGAAGACTCTAATAAGATCTGAAGACTCTGAAGCATTAAAGAACTTTGTATGAGAGTTAAGAAGCACAGTTTTTCAGAAGACTCTGAGAGTACTACACGCTGCATGTACTGAGGATCTGATTCATAAAACTCTGCTCTGATAGAACTACACGCTAAAGCACACTTGCTGCCTTACTCTGATTCAGCAAAATCTGATGGGTATCCAAGACTCTGATCATGCAAAATCTGATGGTTAACTTTGCTAAAAAGAAATACTTGTTGAAGAAGAATTCAAAGTAATATCCTTTGATTTGGCTCAACGACTCTTTCCTCTTTCATGCTTGACACTAGAACACATACCAAAAGCATTTCTCTGTGCATTCTACTTCCAGGAAAGGTCATGTGATGTAAAGACAAAAAGGTTCAGGCCTTTTCAGTACACAGTCTCCAACGTCAAGACTTTGTGGACTACTGTGCATATAAAAGCAAGTCTTCCTCATCTTCTTCAAAGTGATCTTGATCTATAACAAACGAATCTCTGAAAGAAACTCTTACAAGCTCTCACAAAATATTCTTATTGCTGAGTTTATTCTTTTGTTCTTAACATTAAGTGAAAAATCACTGTTGTGATAAAGCTTATCAGAAGCATTCATACACTTGTATTAATCTTACATTTTATTGTAATAGTTCCTTAAGAAGATCCAGTTGGTATCAGTAGTTCTTGAGAAGACTTTGAACAGTTATTCTTAGTGCTTATTATTGTAATCAGTTGATTAAATAGTGGATTAAGTCCTTGTTTGAGAAAGGCAAATCACTCTAGATAGGGTGGACTGGAATAGTTGAGTTCAATGAACCAGGATAAAAATACTTGAGTTTTTACTTCTAAGTTTTATCTTCATACTTATTCAACCCCCCTTCTAAGTATTTTCTCACCTTCGAGAGCACGTCAAGAAGTGCGACAAATGTCAACAGCTAGGGGACATGCACCTGGCCCCGCCAAACATGCTCAAAACACTTTCGTCGTCGTGGCCCTTCGTGTGGTGGGGGATGGACATCCTCGGGACATTCGTCACCGAATCCTACCAAAATAAATATCTGATAGTCGGCGTTGACTACTTCACCAAGTGGATAGAAGTCGAAGCGTTAGCCAAAATCACGGCCCAAAACATATTTTGTTTCTACAAATGAAATGTACTCTCCCGGTTCAGTGTACCCCAAGCCATCGTCACCGACAATGGGAAACAGTTCACCGACAAGAACTTCTAGGATTTTGTTGCCAGACTAGGCATGAAACAACACTTCACATCGGTCAAACACCCCCAGACAAACGGGAAAGCCGAAGCCGCGAACAGGGTAATTCTACGGGGATTGAAGCAAAGGCTGGGAGATGCCAAGAAAGGATGGGTCGAGGAGCTGCACAACATTCTCTGGGCCTATAGAACTACTCCATATTCAACAACAAAGGAGACCCCATTCCGACTAACCTATGAGACAAAGGCGATGATCCCCATCGAAATACGAGAACCTTCCAGGAGAACTGAACCCCCTACCCGAGGAGGTGAACGAAGAAACACTAAGCGAAGAAGTCGACCTGGTTGAGGAAATCAGGTCGGGGGCGTCTCTGCGTGAATCCTCACTAAAATAAAGGATAACCTTACGGTATGACATCAAAGTCATCAAGTGTGAGTTCCAGGTGGATAACCTAGTCCTATGAACGAACCAAAAGGACTCACGCGAGGGTAAGCTCGCTGCAAACTGGGAAGACCCTTATCGTGTCTGAAGCAAAATGGGAAATGGGGCATATTACCTCGAAAACCTACACGGAGAAGAACTTGCTCGACCATGGAATGCAGAGAAACTTAAGCAATATTACAGTTAGACACTGCCTGCGGCCCGTCAGCGTCGCAACCATAGGGGCGCACCATGGTATAAGCGCGACTCTTAAAAGTTTATAACAAAAAAGACAATAGTCATCCCCTCTCGCGCGCGGGCAAGACCCTTGATCTAGCGGGGACCACTCAACCGAGCTCCACTGTTGTCGTACCAGTAGGGCAGAACACCCATCTTGCGATGGGAAGTTCACGCCCAGGAAAAAGACCTCGACCGAGATCTTGGCCCCATGACCAATCAAATACCAACTCCGATCACCCGACCAGTTCCCTGCATAGCCGGTTATTAAACATGTCGAGCAAGAACACAAACAGAAATACAATCTAAGCGTATAAACATAAAACACGCAATGAATAAAAGTAAAGCTGTTATATATCCAAATGATGGGCAAAGACCATTGTCAACATATTACAAGAACGACCTCATGGGCCAAAAACAGATACATCGAACATTGGCACGCAGGCCAAGAAAACAGCACAGGCACGCAGGCCAGAAAAACAACAAACAAACTAAGAGGCTTCCTCCTGTACACCACCATCCTCGACCAGATCCCCATCATCCTCTCCAGGTTCCAGCGCGACCACACGACCCTTAATGATTTGATGGATGGTCCCCGTCCCCGCAGTGGTAAACTAGACGTCCGGGTTCACGAGCCGGAGTTGCTCCATGGCACTGTCGTAGCCCACCTCAAGTGCCTCGAGGCAATCCTATTCGAACTACCGGATCCTACACACCAGAGCCTCCCAGGATCCCATGAGCTTTTCTTCGTCGGTCTCGTCCTTCGCGAGCTGGGAAACCGCCTCCAATTCTTCGATCTGCGTCAAAAGCCTTGTCTTCTCTTCTTCCGCGGCCTTCAACTAATTCTCCGCCTTACCATATAGCTTATGCTGAGCGGCGTTATCTTCCTTCGCCTAGTCGAGATCAGCAGCCAATTTTCTCCTCCCCGCCTTGACGATTGCCAGGTCAGCCTGCAGTTTGGAGAAGTCAGCTAAAGAGCAAGCCTCATCATTGAGGACCATACCCGTCTCGAAGACCCGAATCACTATGGCCAGGTCCTCCTCCAAAGCCTTCTTCCTTGCCTGCTGATCAGCTCTCAAGATAGCTTTTATCTTCGCGGTGCCCACCACGGGAGAGTTGACCCCACAGAAGAATGTAGGCTGCAGATGACGGGGTGGGAGCATGAACCTATCCTCGGCACTGCCATCGATGAGGTTGACTATTTCTGACCCGATGATCCGCAGTCTCTTTGGCGTTCCTTGCAAGGAGGGAGACTGACTTCCCTGGGGAGAAGAAGACGAACCACCAGGACGAGAGTAAGGACCAGGCATTTGTTGCACTTGGGCTACCCTTCCCTTTCCAAATTTCTTCCCGGCCTTGGTGGCCGCCAACCTCTTCACGCGTTCATGCATGCTTGACATCTTTTCTGCAAAAGAAAAATAAACAAAATCAGCATATCAAACCAACGACGAGCACGAGGAAAATAAAGTGAACCCACAACCTAAGAGGCGCAGAGCTTCCGCATTAGACGCATATTCGAGGAGGGCCCTCGTGTTGATCAAGCGTGACTCGGTACGAATCTCCCCGTGCGCATTGAGGATAAAGTTCCCATCCGGGGTCATACAATTTGCAGGGGGGAACTGGCCACAAAAGCGACCAGCTTCTGGTAGGTCTCCTGGTCATCAGTGTTCAGCGAGCCCGGCCACACTATATAGATATCAGTTCCTTTGTTAAAGTGCTCCTTTTAACACCCTTTTTCTACCCCAAAAATATCAAGGCAAAATAACACAGAAATCAGAGTGAATAAATAAATCTCATTAAAAAACCAATAAAAGGGCGTACATTCCTCGAAGTCATCAAAATAGGTCCATACTCCGTAACTACGGGTTTTTCCCAAAGTACATCAAAACATCATAAACAGCGGAACTCAAAACATAAATCAAAGTTTTCCTCAAAAAAGGAAATTAATCAAAATAACGTCAACAGTATAAAATAAACTCAAGGAACCCAACCCGATGTTACATATCAGAGCAAGACCCTCTAGGCTGACCAAAAGACTAAAACACTCAAAAACATCAAAACTAACTCCTCGCCGACGTCCACGGCTAAACTGGATCATCTGCACGTTACCCACGTAGAGATAACATTCAAACAGGCAGGGTGAGTAAAAAAATTCATAATAATCAATGTATAACAATTAATGCATAAACGACATCATAACTATATTCAACACATCCATATCCTTCAATAGGCCTCGAAGGCCTCAACGTCATAATTTATAAAGGCTCATAAATGCAAATGCAACATAGACTCAATGCATCTGGTACCAATCATCACAGCTCGATGGACACTGGGCCATCAACCCTCCATAGATCCCCATAAATAGGATCGATTCTACTAGAGAACCGGAGCACATCAAAATACTTTACAGCCACACAGTGGGATCGAAGCTAAAGTAATCGAGGTCCTGAACCGAAGTCCGGATGCACATGAATGCATGATGCACACGTCACAATAATAATCCTCGCAATACAGCATATGGTGCATCATCATTTGTCATACTCATCATCATCACATAAAATCATCATATCTCATGTTATCACATAGTTCATCAAATCATGGTAATTTCATCATATTAACTCACTCGATACATCATAGGAAACTATCATAACATCATGTACACATCACCCAAAACCCATTGTCATACTCGGGGTAATCTATCCCAGAATTACACATCAAAGCATCGCTGCAAAACGATCAAATTTCACGAACTCTGCTACGTTCGCTGGCTTGCTCGCTAGGCGAGTCGGTAGCGAGTCTTCGCTAGCTTGCTCGCTAGGAGAACAGAGCGATGACAACAAAAACCTGTTACGACCAGAACTGATACTTGTCCAAATACTCATGCAATTCACTTACCCTATGCCTCTAAAACATCCCTAAATCATCCCTACAGTCATACGGCGAGAACGACACAAAATCTATGGTTTATTAGGCCAATCTGGCAACATTTGCACCGCCTAAATCACTATTTTCCTGCAATTGCTCTGAGTGCATCAGAGTTACTCACATTTGAACATTTCTATTCCTACAGGGTCAAACATATAACGATCCAAGGTTTTGGCCACGAAGGCCTAAGGTTTCCTTGCTCATATCAATATTCAGTGTTACATACCATTACCCCTAACCTCAAAGCCTTATCATCAAATTCCCTATTTTCCCACAACTAACCCAAAATACCTTAAATCATAAACCAACCATAAACACATCTAAAGGCATACATAGAAAATCATAAACAGCGATACTCCTCATACCTTATTCGATTCACAGCTTTCACGATTAACTTCGAGATCTTCTGCCTCCAACCTTTCCTTCAGAGCTCTGGCCACCAGACTTTCACGGTTAACACAAATGAATTCAAATTCCCTTCAGAACTCAATTTTGTCCAACCTAATCTTGGGCCTCATAAATTGGGCTTTTCCCTCATTACTCTTACTAACTCCCTCAAATGCCCAAATTGCCCTTATTTCACTTATATTCCATTTAATTAATAATAATACTAATAAATTAATATTATATGTTATTAATCAAGTAAATACCCAAAAAATGCACATCTTTCCAATATTCACAAAACCACCGGAAAATTCACCGAAACATGAATATTCTCAATTAAATAATTAATTAACATATTCCGATTAAATTTGGGGTGTTACAACTCTCCCCCACTTAAAAGAATTTTCGTCCTCGAAAATTATCTGCAGAAAACAGAGTCGGATACGACTCCTTCATCTGATCTTCATGTTCCCAAGTCTAACTTTCTCCAGCTGGTCCTCCCCACAATACCTTCACCAAGGCGATCTCTTTACCTCGTAGTTGTTTCACTTCTCGTTCGTCAACCCGAACAGGCAACACCTCAACTGTCAAATCATCTCGCACTTGTACATCATCCATCTGAATCACATGTGACGGATCTGGAATGTAATTCCTCAACTGAGACACATGAAACACATCATGCAAATTCGCGAGCGACGATGGTAAAGCAATCTGATAGGCTACTTCCCCCACCTTCTGCGAAATCTGATACGGACCAACAAAACGCGATGTGAGCTTTTGAGACTTCAAAGCTCGACCAACACCAGTTACCGGCGTAACTCTCAGAAACACATGATCTCCCTCTTGGAATTCAAGTGCTTTCCTCCTCTTATCATGGTAATTCTTCTGACGACTCTGCGACGCTTTCATCTTTTCATGGATCATCTTGATCTTTTCAGTCATCTCTTGCACAATTTCAGGTCCGAGCACGACACTCTCGCCTGATTCATACCAACACAAAGGAGTCCTACACCTCCTACCATACAAGGCCTCATACGGTGCCATTTCGATACTAGAATGGTAACTGTTATTGTAGGTAAACTAAACCAACGGAAAATAACTATCCCACGATCCACCTTGATCTAAAACACAAGCTCTCAACAAATCCTCTAAGGACTGGATAGTTCTTTCTGTCTGTCCATCCGTCTGCGGATGATAGGCAGAATTCACCCTCAACTTAGTACCCAAAGCTGCCTGCAAACTCTCCCAAAACCTCGATGTAAATCTCAGACCTCTATCAGACACAATACTCGACGAAACACCATGCAACTTCACAATCTTCTCAATATATAATTTAGCAAGCTTCTGCAACGAATAATTGACCCTCATCGGTACAAAATGAGCCGATTTTGTCAATCTATCAACAATTACCCAAATCGAATCATATCCCTTCAACGTCCTCGGCAAACTTATCACAAAATCCATAGAAATGCTATCCCATTTCCATTCTGGAATACTCAATGGTTGCATCAGACCTGACGGTCTCTGATGTTCAATCTCCGACTTCTGACAAGTCAAACAAGCATACACAAATTCAACAATTTCCTTCTTCATACTAGGCCACAAAAACAACTTCTTCAAGTCTTGATACATCTTTGTGGCACTAGGATGAATACTTAACCCGCTTCTATGACCTTCTTCAACAATGCTCTTCCTGATTTCTGGCACATCGAGAACACATACTCTATCTTGGAACCTCATCACACCATTCTCATCGATCCGAAAATCACCTCTGTTACCTTGATTAATTAACGCGAGACGATCCACCAAACTCAAATCAGATTTCTGACCGTCTCTGATCTCTTGGAGAATACTACTAGTCAGCTTCAACATACCCAATTTCACACTGTTAGGAGTCTCTTCACAAATCAAACTCATATCTCTGAATTGCTCAATCAGTTCCAACTCTCGAACCATAAGCATCGACACATGCAAGGACTTCCTACTCAACGCATCAGCCATAAGATTAGCCTTACCCGGATGGTAACTAAATTCAAAATCATAATCCTTCAGAAGTTCAAGCCATCTTCGTTTCCCCATGTCCAACTCTTTATGATCAAAAAATACTTCAGACTCTTGTGATGACTGAACACTTCAAATCTGGACCCAAATAGATAATGTCTCCAAATCTTCAACACAAACACCACAGCAGCCAACTCTAAATCATGCGTAGGATAATTTCTTTCATGAACCTTCAGTTGTTTGGAAGCGTAAGCAACAACCTGACCGTTCTGCATCAATACACCTCCAAGGCCCATCTTTGACGCATCACAATACACCACAAAAGACTCACTCGGATTTTGCAAAATCAACACTGGAGCAGTCGTCAACTTCTTCTTGAGTTCTACAAAACTCTTCTCACAAGCAACATTCCACACATAAGCCTGACCCTTTTGAGTCAATTGAGTCAATGGCAATGCTAACTTAGTAAAACCTTCAATAAATCTGCGATACTAACCAGCCAACCCAAGAAAACTTCGAATCTCAGTAGCAGACTTTGGAGCCTCCCACTGCAACACAACATCAATCTTCGACGGATCAACAAAAATCCTTCCACTAGAAATCACATGGCCAAGGAAACTCACTTCCTTCAACCAAAACTCACACTTTGACAAATTGGCGTATAGCTTCTTGTCTTTCAAAACCTGCAATACAACTCTTAGATGTTGCGTATGCTCCTCTTCAGACATAGAATATATCAAAATATCATCAATAAACACCACTACAAACTAATCCAAATAAGGATCGAAAATCCTATTCATATACTCCATGAATACGCCATGTGCATTCGAAACTCCAAATGGCATCACATTATACTCATAGTGTCCATATCTCGTCCTGAAAGCTGTCTTCGGAATATCATCAGGCTTAACATGAATCTGATGATAACCAGACCTCAAATCAATCTTGCTAAACACACAAGCACCCACCAATTGATCCATTAAATCATCAATCCTCGGAAGTGGATATTTATTCTTAATCGTCACTTTATTCAACTGCAGATAATCCACGCACAATCTTATACTACCATCTTTCTTCTTCACCTACAACACAGGAGCACCCCACAGAGAAACACTCGGTCGAACAAACTTCTTCTCAAACAAATCTTCCAACTGTTTCTTCAATTCCCCTAACTCAGATGCAGACATCCGATAAGGAGCCATCGATATAGGACTAGTGCCCGGTATCACCTCAATAGTAAACTCTACCTCACGCTCAGGAGGTAGGTCATTCATGTCGTCTGGAAACACCTCAGGAAATTCCCGAACAACTGGTAGCTCCACGCCCACTGCTTCACCATCCACTTGAAGCGAAGCAAACAAGGAAAACATCTTAGCCTCATCTTCTAAGAGTCCTTCCACTTGCTTAGCGGATACAAACATCAAATCTCCACCATCACCAAACTCAGGGAATCTCACAGTCTTACTATAACAATCAATGTGAACATAGTTGTACTCCAACCAGTTCATCCCAAGGATAACATCAATTTGATTCAAAGGTAGACATACCAAGTCCATCACAAAGTTTCTATCATAAATAATCAAAGGGCAACTCAAACAGATTAAAGCATTAGTCACAGAACCATTAGCTGGGGTATCAATAACCATACTCCCACTCATAGCAGACAAATTCAAATTCAACCTCTTAGCACATTCAAGCGAAATAAACGAATGAGTAGCACCAGTATCAACTATAGAAATCAATTCAACATCATTAATAAAACACGTACCTTTGATCAAGTTATCCATCTTGGCTTCTTCTGCACCACTCAAAGCAAACACTCTGCCACTTGTCTGAGCAGCAGTAGCAGTCTTCTTTGGCTGCTGACACTGGGTACTGATATGCCCCTTCTCTCCACAGTTGAAGCAATTTGGAGCTTCGTCTTTGCAGTCATTAGCCTTATGATCCCTCTTGCCACAACGATGACACCTCAGCGCTTTACAATTCTCAGCATGGTGGCCTTGCTCGCCACACTTATAACACTCCCCTGGAGCAGTAGCCGCTCCCCCACTTGGCTTTTTCCCATCAAAAGCCTTCTGCTTTCCTTTATCACCAGAAGTCACATACGGTTTTCCCCTGAACTGACCTTTCTCTTTCTTCTCACTCAGCTTCTTGTAGTGAGTAGATCAAGCTCGACTATCTTCATCATAAATTCTGCTCTTGTTCACTAGTTCTAAAAACCGATGAATCTGCTGATACCCAATTCGCTGCTTAATCTCTGGTCTCAAACCATTCTCAAACTTGAGACACTTCGACATATCTGCGTCAGCACGGTTGTAATGCGGATAAAACTTGACCAAAGACTCAAACTTTGTTGCATACTCAGCCACAATCATATTACCTTGTTTCAGCTCAAGGAACTCCACCTCTTTCTTCCCCCAAACATCTTCAGGAAAATACTTTCTCAGAAACTCTTCTTTAAACAAAGTCCAAGTTATTGCAATGCCCGCATCTTCTAATCTCTGGCGAGTGTTATCCCACTAGTCCTCAGTCTCCTCCGCCAGCATATGCGTACCAAACTGTACCTGTTGCGCATCAGTGCACGCCATAACTCAGAAAATCTTCTCAATCACTTTCAGCCACTTCTGCGCACCATCAGAATCATGAGTATCCACAAAAGTCGGCGGATTGTTCCTCTAAAACTTTCCCAAAGCACGGAACTCATCTGGAGGTCCACCATTCTGAGCCATCACTTGGGCAAGTGACTCCAGCGCATCAGCAATAGCACGATCATTCCTTCCTACCATCTACAACCACCAACAAGGTTAGAAGGAAACAACTCATCGATAGTGTTCTCACACTATCGACTGATAGAGGATTAACAACATAAACACTTGACCGGACGGACCGACCTGTTCTGATACCACTAATGTAACACCCTTTTTCTACCCCAAAAATATCAAGGCAAAATAACTCAGAAATCAGAGTGAATAAATAAATCTCATTAAAAGCCACTAAAAGGGCGTACATTCCTCAAAGTCATCAAAATAGGTCCGTACTCCGTAACTACGGGTTTTTCCCAAAGTACATCAAAACATCATAAACAGCGGAACTCAAAACATAAATCAAAGTTCTCCTCAAAAAGGGAAATTAATCAAAATAACGTCAACAGTATAAAATCAACTCAAGGAACCCAACCCGGTGTTACATATCAGAGCAAGACCCTCTAGGCTGACCAAAAGACTAAAACACTCAAAAGCTTCAAAACTAACTCCTCGCCGGCGTCCACGGCTAAACTGGATCATCTACACGTTACCCACGTAGAGGTAACATTCAAACAGGAGGGGTGAGTAAAACAATTCATAATAATTAATGTATAATAATTAATGCATAAACGACATCATAACTATATTCAACACATTCATATCCTTCAACAGGCCTCGAAGGCCACAACATCATAATTTATACACAAAGGCTCATAAATGCAAATGCAACATAGACTCAATGCATGTGGTACCAATCATCACAGCTCGATGGACACTGGGCCATCAACCCTCCATAGATCCCCATCAATAGGATCGATTCTACTAGAGAACCGGTGCATATTAAAATACTTCACATCCAAACAGTGGGATCGAAGCCAAAGTAATCGAGGTCCTGAACCGAAGTCCGGATGCACATGAATGCATGATGCACACGTCACAATAATAATCCTCACAATATAGCATATGATGCATCATCATTCGTCATACTCATCATCATCACATAAAATCATCATATCTCATGTTATCACATAGTTCATCAAATCATGGTAATTTCATCATATTAACTCAATCGATACATCATAGGAAACTATCATAACATCATGTACACATCACCCAAAACCCACTGTCATACTCATGGTAATCCATCCCAGAAATCCCAGAATTACACATCAAGGAATCGCTGCAAAACAATCAAATTTCGCGAACTCTGCTATGTTCGCTAGCTTGCTCGCTAGGCAAGTCGGAAGCAAGTCTTCGCTGGCTTGCTCGTTAGGCGAACAGAGCGATGACAGTTGTCGCTACGCGAAAAATGACACAGAGTCGCCACCGGATTTTATTTATCCCACGGAGGGAAAGGGAAATAGCAATAAAACCTTTGGGAAAAGAGCGTGGTCATCGCAACCAAGTCTTAGGGTTTGGGAGTCGGTTATGCGAGGGGAAGGTGTTAGCACCCCCTCGCATCCATCGTACTCGATGGGAACCTCCTAGGTTATTTAACGTGAATGGGTGTTTTTATTAAGAGTTTGCTTGCTTAGGGAAAAGAGGGGTTGGTTTATTTATTTTAATGCTCGCCAAGGATTGTGACCCTTGTGCCTACGTATCCTCACTTAAAAGAAGTGAAGAATCAGAGCTCCATAGTTCAGAGGCTTATGAAATTGTTGTTTGTTGGTTTATTTTATACCTTGAAAAAGGGTTTTTGATTTATGCCCTAAGGCGAAAAATAGTTTGATGAGTTGATGTTATTTTTAAGTTTCTTAAGAAAAATTGTTCTTGATTAGGATTATACACAAACGAATTTGGATAGAAATGAATGTTTTGAATAACCAAGTCGAGCGCCTTGTATCCAAAACATTCGGAACGAGTGTAGGAGGACTCCATTCTCATTCCTTTTCCACCACTTTAAAGTTCGTGGTGCATAATTCTAATCGTTTATGTTATTGTGTTTTGGATTTTTATGAGAAAAGAGAACCACTTGACGTTGGATCAAGGTTTATTGTTTATAAAAGTATTTGAGGTGATACGAACAAGGTCGATGGGGGACGCACAAGGCGGCCGACTTACAAGGGTTGAAAATGGCTCGATAAAATCGAGAGTTTGTTTTTGAAAATGGTTTTTGGAATCAAAAGTCACCAAGGACAATAGCAATATTCGCACTAAAATCATACAAACATATGGTGTTAGTCGACTAAAAAAAATCGAGACATGCAAAAAAAACGGGAAAAATTTTTTTGGAGGTAAAAATAACAAAAATAAGTGAAAAACAGTGGTGTGACACGGGTGGCCGTGTTGTGTGACACGGCCCGTGTCATAGGGTACATGTAATGTGGGTTTTGGAGTGTGACAGAGGTGTGACACGGGTGGCCGTGTTGTGTGACACGGCCCGTGTCATAAGGTCTGGGAGAAAAATGATTTTTAGGGCAAACAGAGGTGCAACACGGGTGACCGTGTTGTGAGGCCTGGGGTTTTTGGACGTGGAAACCTCAAACAGAGGTGCAACACAGGTGGCCGTGTTGTGTGACACGGCCCGCGTTGGGCGACACGGGTGGCCGTGTTGTGTGACACGGCCCGTGTCAGGCTACCAAAGTGAAAAAACCTAACTTTTTCTATGTTTTTCTTTCGTTTTTGTGGTTTCTTGAGAACGGTTTCTTAGTCCCTTTGGAACCTTACATGATACATATAATACAACAATACATAAAAGAGTAAACAAAATGAATGTAAGAGGAAAAAAATAAAGGGAGAAAGGTTGGAGGAAATGGATACCCAAGAGCTTTCTATCCTTCTTGCAAGTCCTCCTTGGTCTTGGTTGAATGTACTTCACTCCTCTTCACTCTATGTTGTGAAGGTTTTGTTTCTCAATGATCCTCTTGGTTCTATCTCACTCTCTTTTTCTCTGGTTTGCAAAGCTTTCTATTTTTCTGGTTTTTTAGGGTTTTGTTTGCTCTCTCTCTCTTTTTCTGGTTTTGCAATGTGTGTCTAGAATGAATGTTGAATGAATCCATTCTCTTGTTTACAGCCTCCTCCTCTTATCTCAGCTCCTAGGGGTTTCTCTTCCCCCCAAACATCATATTTTTCATGGAGCAATGTCTCTTGCCACCTTTTCTCATGTCACTCTCTTTCTTTCCATTTCCATGCAAGAGCTATGCTGCATTTTTTGTTGTTGCACTTTGCCTATGTTGTTTTTCTGCAGCACTTTGTGCCTTGCACCCATTTTGTTGGCTTATGCTTGGACAGCTCCTCTTGGTCAAAGCTACTACCTCTTGACAGCATTTTCAAAATCTGATATTTAGATGTATTATCATATGCTATTCTCTTGATTTTGTGACATGTAGATTTTGTGACATGAGGTAATTTGCCTCCTCTTGCATGGGGCTGTTTCGCACATGATTAAACATGCATATTCTTGGTCTCAAAACATTCCAATGTTAATTTAATTCTTGCTTATTTCTTGGATGTTTGTAAACATATTGTGGACTTGGTGTGACACTACCATAACATGGATTTAATTAGAGACTTGAATGAAGATTAGAAATAAATTAATTTCTAAACATCACTTAGAGTTGGAAATCTTGCAACAAATCACATTCTTGTAATGTCATAAAACTTCTCTTTGTAATATTCTTGCCTCTAATTCATGAATTCATGATGGATTTCCTTAGAACCATCAAACTTGAAGTGGATGAAGTCTTGAATTATGGACTTGTGATCTTGACTCATGCTTTGCAAATTTGGACTCCACTTGATCAAGAATTTGAAACAAAATTGGATGAAGCAATCTTGAATTTGGCCTTGAATTTCATGTTCATTAGGAATATATTTTGAATATCCTAATATTTTGTCAAGTAACTTCTTCTTGAAGAAATCCACATGAGTAGACTTTCCAATTTAGATCAAACCTTAGATAATGAACCTTTTCTTCCATGTAGTCCAAGATAGACAAGTTATCTCATTTGAAATGAAAAATGACAAATCGACCCAATCCGTACCCACATGCTCGATATGCAATAAAATGATGTATGATATGGCGAATGTAGGGTATAAAGGCTAAAGGCGAAAATGAGGGTGTGACAGCTGCCCCTATTTAATCCTTTTGGACCTGAATGTCTGGAGGGTAAAGATGCTCGAACATTCATGGTAGAAGAGAATTAAATACTAGAATACCCGAGATTTTCGACTGGAGAGGTATGGGGTGAAAGTAAACAGTCAACGAGATGGCTTGAATAAGGTGTCTTGTTATTGAAGAAGGGTTATGAGGGATATGATGATATGCTTGAGATGCAATGCAGAATGAACATGAGTGCTTTGCCAGCCGGAAAAGGAGGTTCCTCGTAATATGGAAACATAATTGTCCAAGAGATATTCCTTCTATAAAAGATAGAGAGGACTCAAGAAATAGAAATGTGAGATATTCCTTCCACGAAAGGGAGAAAGGACTCTAGAAACTGGTTTTTCTCTTACAAAAGGCAAGGAGGACTCCCGAACAAAAGGTCTGGAGAAAATGTTTTCTTCCACAAAAGGTAGAGAGGACTCCAAGACAAACGGTCTGAAGACAGTATTCCTTCTACAAAAGGTAGAGGAGACTCCCTTGGGAGAATACAATCGTATTTCCTTCTGTCACGGCAGAAAGGACTCCAGAACAAAAGGTTAGGAGAAAACGTTCTTTCTACAAAAGGTAGAGAGGATTCCTGAACAAAAGGTTAGGAGAAAAATTCCTTCTACAAAAGGTAGATAGGAAACTCCCTTAGGAGGGGATGATCGTATTTTCTTCTGCAGAAAGCAGAAAATATTCCTGAACAAAAGGTTAGGAGAAAATGTTCCTTCTACAAAAGGTAGAGAGGATACTTACGAAAGGTAAGTTGACAAGAACCTGTACAAAAGGTATGAGAGGTCTTATTAAAAGTAAGTTGAATCTGTTGCGAAAGGCAAGGCAGGAATATCTCGAAAAGATTCATAAAAGGTAAGTTAAAGGCAATAACCATCCTCCTGCAAAAGGTAGAGGAGACTTGTATAGGGTATTGGAACATCATTTGACCTCACAGGCACCACGACGGAGATGACATTCTTTAAGTATGATAACCATTTATTTCATGGCCACATAGGCATCAAGCGTCCAAATAGATCGAAGATACCCAAGACAAAGTTTTGTCGCATGTAAAAGACATCGAGAAACGCTTACAAAAGGGAAGCGAAGGGAAAAGATTTCACGCAAAAGGCAATGAAATCCCTTACGAAAGGTAAGGTGAGAAAATATCCCATGCAAAAGGCTCAAAGGACTTACAAAAGGTAAGTGAATGGATGAACACTCCAAAAGGATCCTGCCAGGATTTCCATAGGAAATTCGCATCTTTGAGAATGAATGGCTAAGCACATGTAATGATGCAATATGTATGCAAAAATGTCAGGGACATAAGGACATGAAGGTTAGGGGTGATAATTTATGCCAAGTGATTGGGCTTTGATTTGGGGCGTCAAGTTTGACTTCCCAACATCCTCGTGACGAAATTTGGATCATCTCCAAATGGTCTTATCAGACAAGCCGTGCTGGCCAGTCAGGTTGCCCCTTATTTGGTCAAGTTCCCGACGAACTTTATGATCAGACGATGCTTAGTGTACACGTGCGCCTACTAGAGATTGTTTTTATCCTTCATACACCTAGGTTGAAGAGCAACTTTATGCTTTCTTTTGTTATTGTTATCGGTATCCCATAATTTTTCAATGCAATATTTATTAAGAATGAAAATTCCACTTTTTGCAAACATAGAAGAAAATAAATGTGACACACGAATTGATGAAAGAGATTTTTATTGATGATAAAGTGACCCATAAATGGGTAATTTTACATAAGGGTACAACTCCTAAAAGAGGTAATTGCAAAAAAATATGACAAAAAGCACAGTGGCAATGTGAAAAAAGGATCGGATTTCCACTGAGTTCCAATTCTGCTATGATCCCTATGGCCTTGAAGCTTCTCGTACATTGCCTCTAAGGAAGGTGAATGGATTAATCTTCCCCATGTGTAGTTCTCCTTATTCGGATGATGAGCTCACAGACTTTTCGTAGACCTCAGTCTTTTCTTTTTTAGGTCCCTAACTTTTGCCTAGACCGCCCTTTCGGGTTTTCAGTCTACCGGGATACCCATTTTTTGCCTAAGTTTCCCCTAAGGGTTTTCAACTTATCGGGTATTATTTTTTTTTATTTTTAACCCTAATTTTTGCCTGGACTTTTCTTTTTGTTGTCCACCGGGTCTACTCTCAAGCGTAGTATTTTTTTACTGCATCTGCATTTACAGGGGATGACAGATCTTCACCGTCCATGTTGGATAATATCAAGGACCCTCCGGAGAAAACCTTCTTTACAACATATGGAACCTCATAATTAGGTGTCCATTTGCCCCTTGGGTCTGTGTGGATTGGCAGAATCTTTCTCAATACCAAGTCTCCCACTTCGAAATCTCGAGGACGAACTTTCTTGTCAAACGCCTTTTTCAATCGCTTTTGGTAAAGATGGCCATGGCAGATGGCTGCCATGCGTTTTTCATCAATGAGATTAAGTTGATCAAATCTCGCCTGCACCCATTCGGCTTCGTCAAGCTTGACATCAGTCAGAATTCTCAGGGAAGGGATTTCTACCTCAACAGGGAGTACCGCATCCATGTCATACACAAGAGAAAATGGAGTTGCCCCAGTAGAAGTGCGCACTGAAGTGCGATAGCCATGCAAAGCAAATGGTAGCATTTCATGCCAATCTTTATATGTTTTCACCATTTTCTGAACAATCTTCTTGATGTTTTTGTTCGCTGCTTCAACGACGCCGTTCATCTTCGGGCGATACGGTGACGAATTGTGGTGCTCGATCTTGAAACTTTCACACAATTCCTTCATCATCTTGTTATTGAGGTTTGAACCATTGTCAGTAATGATTTTATTTGGGACCCCATAACGACAAATGATTTCCTTTTTGATGAAGCGAGTGACCACTTGTTTGGTGACATTGGCATAAGATGCGGCTTCCACCCATTTAGTAAAGTAGTCAATGGCCACTAAGATGAAACGATGTCCGTTTGAAGCAGTTGGCTCGATGCGTCCGATCACATCTATGCCCCACATGGCGAAATTCCAAGGCGGCGTCAAGACATTTAGAGGAACTGGCGGCACATGTATCCTATCTGCATATATTTGCCATTTGTGGCATGTTTGCACGTGACGATAGCAATCAGTTTCCATCGTCAACCAGTAATAACCAGCTCTCAAAATCTTCTTAACCATCATGTGTCCACTGGAATATGTACCAAAAGATCCTTCATGGATTTCGTTTATGATCCGGTCGGCTTCGTGTCTATCCATGCATCTGAGCAAGACCGAGTCATAGTTTCGCTTGTAAAGCACATCTCCACTTAAGAAGAATTTGGACGAAAGCCTTCTTAAATACTTCTTGTCTATGATGGAAACATTTTCTGGATACTCTTGCTTTTCTAGATATCTTTTGATATCATAGAACCAAGGTTGATCATCGGTTGCTAACTCTGCTTCCAGGCAGTGAGCAGGCTCATCAAGATATTCAATACGAATAGAGGGTGCCTCATTTTTCCATTTAACTTTGAACATGGATGACAACATGGCAAGAGTGTATGCCAATTGATTGCTTTCTCTAGGAATGTGATTGAAAGTAATCTCATCGAAGTATGGGATCAACTTTAAGACGTGATCCCGATACGACACTAATTTGTTGTCACGTGCTTCCCAGTCGCCTCTGACTTGGATGATGACTAGAGCTGAGTCTCCATACACTTTCAGAATCTTGATTCTATGGTCAATAGCGGCTTCAATCCCGAAGATACATGCTTCATATTCTGCCATATTGTTGGTGCATTCAAAACATAATCTTGCGGTGAATGGAATGTGGAAACCGATAGGAGAGGTGAGGATTGCCCTTATCCCATTGCCTTGAGCATTTGCGGCACCATCGAACACGAGCGTCCATCACGATCCTGGTTCGGGTCTTTCGTCTGGGCCCGGTGTTTCGTAGTCTCTGACAAACATGATGTCTTTGTCAGGGAAGTCAAAACGCATGGGCTGGTAATCTTCCACAGGTTGGTGGGCAAGGTAGTCAGATAACACACTCCCTTTGATAGCTTTTTGCGATACGTATTGGATGTCATATTCTGTCAGTACCATTTGCCAACGGGCTACTCGTCCGGTGAGAGCAGGCTTCTCGAAGATGTACTTGACTGGATCCATTTTTGATATCAGTAATGTGGTATGGGTCAACATATACTACCTTAAGCACTTGGCAGCCCATGCGAGTGCACAACAGGTCTTCTCCAACACTGAGTATCTTGTTTCACAGTCAGTAAACTTTTTGCTTAGGTAGTAGATAGCATGCTCTTTTCTACCTGTTTCATCATGCTGCCCCAACACGCATCCCATGGACCCTTCCAGAACGGTCAAGTACATGATGAGAGGTCTTCCTGGCACGGGAGGCATCAAAATCTGTGGCTCTTGTAGATATTCTTTTATTTTATCAAATGCTTTTTGGCAATTGTTATTCCACAAGATTGTTTGATCTTTGCGAAGCAGCTTGAATATTGGCTCACAGGTGGCTGTTAGGTGAGATATGAATCTGGCAATGTAGTTTAATCTCCCTAAGAAACCACGAACCTCCTTCTCGGTTCTTGGAGCTGGCATATCTTGGATAGCTTTTACTTTGTTAGGATCGACTTCAATCCCTTTTTGGCTCACGATAAAACCTAGCAATTTACCAGATCTTACCCCAAAGGTACATTTGTTCGGATTGAGCCTTAGCCTGAACTTTCTTAGCCTAGCAAACAACTTTTCCAAGTGGATGAGATGTTCCTCTTCAGTTTGGGATTTTGTGATCATATCGTCTACATAGCATTCAATCTCTTTATGTATCATGTCATGAAAGAGAGTCACCATTGCTCGTTGATATGTCGCGCCAGCATTCTTCAACCAAATGGCATAACCTTATAGCAGAAGGTTCCCCAAGGGGTAATGAAGGTAGTCTTCTCCATATCCTCTGGAGCCATTTTGATTTGGTTATATCCGGAGAAACCATCCATGAAAGAGAAGACAGAGAATTGGGTCGTATTATCCACTAACACATCAATGTGTGGCAGTGGAAAATCATCTTTTGGGATGGCTCTATTTAGGTCTTTGTAGTCAACGCACATCCGCACCTTACCTCCTTTTAGGCACAGGTACAATGTTGGCGACCCATTTAGGGTATTTTGATACTGCCAAGAATCCGGCATCAAGATGCTTTTGTATTTCCTCCTTAATCTTCAGGGCCATGTCAGGTCGAGTTCGTCTCATCTTCTGCTTTACCGACGGACAATCTTCCTTGAGCGGCAATTTGTGCACCACGATGTCTGAATCCAATCCGGGCATGTCTTGGTATGACCAGGCAAACACATCTGCATACACGCGTAGGAGCTCGATCAGTCTTCTCTTCACACCTTCTTCTAGGGCAGCGCCTACCTTGACCTCTTTCCTGTCCTCTTCGGTTCCAAGATTGACAACTTCCAATGACTCTTGATGCGGCTGGATGATCTTTGATTCCTGCTTCAATAGTCTGGCTAACTCCTCGGGGAGTTCACAATCTTCTTCACAATCCTCATCGGCGTGGTAGATTGGATTATCAAAGTCATATGGAACCGTAGCAGTATCGTTATCAATGGAATCCGGGGTGGATCTGCATGATTGGTGATTTTATGCTTTATTTTCAGGAGATGGAAAAGAAACATGCAAGAAAACATTGCCATTTATTTATGCAAAAAGTAAAAAAGAAAGACAGGGAACACAATTGAATGCAAAGAGGTTCATTTCATTCATGATAAACATTATTTGAAAACATGGGGGGCCTACAAAATAATCCTTATGCCTTGGGCAGAGCATAGGATTTGAAAGCAGAACAAGGAAAAATTACTCTTCGACAAGGGTGATCTCTGGTATTTCTGTAACAGTCCAATTGTTGAGTTGTTGATTTGGTGCCTTTGGGTACACCATGCAGACTTCCTTTAATGCATCATCTTCAGCTTCCACAACGGCCACCTGATCATCCACCATATGTCCACCACTAACAAAGGCAAGTGGAGAAATGAACCTTTTGCCCTTGTCAATGGTTGTCTGCTGCTGATCTTTGTGATTGCCTGGGTAACCCAAACCAGTTCTGTTTTTGTTGATGGGTAGCTCCAACACTCTTCCCCGACCTTCGAGGTGACCGGCCTCAATTACGGTCCTTGCGTCCTTCCAAGTAATCATGGGGGGTCCTGCCCTTTCTGATTTCTTTTCCTCCTTCTTAGCAGGGATCATTTCTACACTTATCACATCAAACGCTTGAAAAGGGGTCTCATGAACTTCCCCTCCCACTTCAATATAACGGAATGAAGACAGATGGCTTACTAGCATATCCTCCTCTCCCTCGATGACGACAAGTTGGTTATTGACCATGAACTTTAGCCTTTGGTGAAGGGTGGACGTTACAGCACCGGCCGCATGAATCCATGGACGACCTAGTAGGCAACTGTACGCCGGGTAGATATCCATCACATAGAATGTGATAATGAAAGTGTGAGGTCCTATTTTGATGGGGAGATCAACTTCCCCTATCACGGTCCTTCTTGCCCCATCGAAAGCTTTCACTATCACTGAACTGGGTTTCATCATTAATCCTTCAATGGTCAGCTTGGCCAATGAATTCTTTGGTAAAACATTTAAGGATGACCCAATATCTACCAATACTCTCGACAACACAACATCAACACATTCAATGGAGATGTGCAAAGCCTTATTATGGTTCTTCCCCTCGGGGGGCAACTCTCCCTCATTAAAGCTCAGAATATGTGCAGAGGCAATGTTCGATACCACTCCTTCAAATTGTACAACGGATATTTCTTGAGGAACATGAGCAGTCTTCAAGAACTTGATCAATGACTTCTGATGGGCAGGAGAGCACATTAGCAATGACAACATGGAAATCTTTGAAGGTGTTTGGTTGAGCTAGTCCACCACCTTATAATCGCTTTTTCGAATGATTCGTAAGAATTCTTCGACATCTTCATTGGAACTCCTTTTTTGAGTAGAAGTCTGCCCCTGCTCAATCATTGGCTGCTTTTCACTTGTACCGTTTGGTGGTGGTACGGGCGCAAAAATTCTCCCACTTCTGGTTATTCCACCGGTCCCAACCATGTTCTCTACAGAATTATCAACTTTCACAGCATCCTCTTCCACCTTCTGCCCATTAATGTAAACAGTTGGCTCATATTTCCAAGGGACAACCTTGGTGCTCTCAAAAGGGAAAGAAGCAGGTGTAGATATCACTAATGGAGCAAGTGAAGGTGGAGACAATGGAATCTCTACTTGGTCATATGGTATTTGCAACGGTTCACGAACTTGATTGTATGGGGTCTGAACAGAATGCCAATCATAATCACATGGGATTTCCAAGGGCGCATGAGGCTGGTCACATGGAATTGTCAGCGGTGTAACATTATACGGGATTTATAGTGGAACTTGGGTAGGATACCAATCTTCATCGTACGGAATTGTCAAAGGTACACGGTTTTGACCATACAAATTGTTCAACAGTTCTTCATCATAAGCAAACTCCATTGGATCATAGGGAATATCAAGAGTGGCCACTTCTTCAGCACTAGACATCTGTTCTATCAATATGACACCTTGATCTAACAAATTTTGGATGCCCGTCTTCAATTCATGACAGTTTTGGGGATCTTTCAAACAATGTTGGCAATCCTCGGTACATCCTGGGACAATATTCTTCATTAACAATTGTTCTTTAACAACAACAAAGGGGGTATTCATTTTATTGACTTCTGATACAAACTTCTTTCCTTTAGATTCTTCAACCATGTTTGTGGCATGGTGCGGCATTGGATTTTTAGTCACGTTGGGAGGATTCTTGGTGAAATTGATGGCTTTTGAATCAATGAGATCTTGTACCACGTATTTCAAAGTTTTGTAGTTTTCAATGTTATGTCCGGGAGCTCCAGAATGGAATACGCAACGGGCATTTGCATCATAGCCGAGAGGTAGAACAGCTGGGGGAGCCTTCATTTCTCTCAACTGCACCAATGAACCTCTAAGCAAGAGCGGAAGCAACCTAGCGTACGTTGTAGGAATAGGATCAAATTTTTTCTCAGGTTTCCTTTGTCTTGGCGGACCTTGATAATAGTTTTGACGTTGTTGTTGATAGGGAGCTTGAACAGCCGGTTGACTTGCGGGTATGGAGAGAGGTTGATTTGGAGTAACAGCGTCCACATGATGATAAGAGCCTTGGTATGCTTTGGCCTTCCCCTTATCCATCAAAGCAGCGCTTGTTTCGCCTTCCCTTTTCCTTGCAAAACCTTGGTAGGGCTTCTTAGAAGCTCCATCAGCAATTTGAATCTTTCCAATCTTTATCATATTCTCTATCCTCTCACCAGCCATCACTAAATCTGAGAACACAGTAGATGTACATCCCGCCAAAAGTTCTAGGAAAGGACCCTGAAGAGTCCCCATGAACATATCAGTCAATTCTCTTTCAAGAAGAGGAGGCTGGACTCTAGCAGCTAAGTCCCTCCACCTTTGAGTAGAATCCTTGAACGCTTCACCAGATTTCTGGGTCAAGCCTTGGAGTTGTGTGCGATTAGGCGCCATATCAGAGTTGTATTGGTAGTGTTTCAGAAATGCCTCGGCTAACTCTTTCCAAGTCTTGATGTGTGTACCTTCTAACTGCATGTACCATTCAAGGGAAGCTCCACTGAGGCTATCTTGAAAGAAATGCATTAGTAGTTTTTCATCATCAGAGTAGGCAGCCATCTTCCTACAATAAGATCGGATGTGAGTTCGGGGACAGCTTGTCCCTTTGTATTTTTCAAAGTCGGGGACTTTGAACTTGAGCGGAATCTTAACACCGGGTACCAAACACATATCCGCAGCCTCTAACCCAAAAGTGCTTGGGCCTTGTAGTCCTTTGACCGTCTCTTGCAAGGCGAGTACCTTCTTTTCCAAGTCAGTAGTTGGTGCTCCAGAACTGTCTGCAGCCAAGTCATTGTGAGAGTTGTAGAAACCTTCGTGATCGTCAAAGTGGATTTGAGGGGTAGTCGTACCACTACGAGGAATAGGGATTGCACCTGCACTAGCAGGAGTAGGGATCGTGCCACCAGGAACGAGGATTGCATTTGTAGGAGTAGGAATGACATTGTCAGAAGTGGGAGTTGAGTCTACAGTAGTAGGGACTGGAGTTTTGGCAGCGTTTCTCTCCATAGCTTGCTTCAACTCTTCTTGTCCTTTAGCCATAGCCTGGATGACTTCCATCAACTGGCCCATCTGAGTCTTCATGTGGGTCATCTCGTCTCTGAAAGCGGCTTGAGTTTGCTCAATTTGATCCATTAGTAACCTTTGCTTGCCACAAGTGTAGTAGGGATGTTGGGAAGTCAGCTTATTTACTGCGAATGGAGGTCAAGTTTTTATAAGTTTTTGGTTTTGTTTTTATAAAATGCGACATGATGTGTATGGAATGCATATGAATAATGTTATGCGCAAAACTCTTAGTAACCTTGTTAGTTATTTTTGAGAATATAAACATTTTCCATTGCAATTAATCATAAGAGACATAATAGAACAAACTCTCATTTCATTAAGGCTCGAAGCCAAGTTCAAATACAAAATACAAAAGACACACTTCTTAAGCGAATTACAAATCGACTCTAAATGTGACTCCTTGGGCTCTGCGAATAGCCTCTAAATCTGTAACAAGTTCCCCCATTGTTTCCTTGCAAAACTTCACAAAGTCGAACATAGGGACAGAAGTGTTTTCTGGAGTCATCACTTGATCGGCTACCTTCAATCTTTCAGGGATCTACTGAAGCACAAAGTTGGAGAATCCCGCCAAGTTTATGAATTTGTCCTTCCACTCCTCATAGAGAATTTGGAGATCATGGATGATGTCATCTCTCTGAAGTACCGCAGCTTCTGCCTGACGATAACTTTCTTCCCAATAGTGGCAACTGTCGTTCAACTCTAGATATAGTTCATCATATATTCCATCTTTCAGTCTTCGGATTTCTTCGATAGCTCTACCCAACTGGTACTCTGCTTGCACGAAGTCTCGCTGCGTATTCTCCTTTTCCAATAGCTCACGAGCTAATTGATCTTCGCAGCCTTTCATAATGCCTTTCAACTTGTGAATTTGAGCTTCAAAGTTTTCCCTTTCATCTTTCTTCATATGGGCGGCTATTCTCACATCATTTTCTAAGTCTCTGACCTTTTGCCACACTTGGTCCAATTTTTCATTTTGGTGATCCAAGTCGGCGTTGGCGTTTTTGAGAGCTCCACCGACCCATTCTTTCTTTCCTTTCTCTTCCCTAGCCCTTTTCTTGCTATCCTCGAACTTTTCTTTCAACTCTTTGCTTTTGTCTTCCCAAGCTTCGCTTTTCTGCTTAGTCTCGTTGAGTCGAATTCGAAGCTGAGTGTTCTCATCTTCAAGTTCTTGGATCTTAGCCTTAAGTTTCTCCATATCTTCGGGTAAGATAGGCTCGGGTTCAGGATGAGATGGGAAAACATATGCATCAAAGATAAAAGGTAATCTGACCTTTTTCACTCTCTCTTTCACCCATTTGACATAAGGTTCACGAGCAAGGATGTTCTTCCGCCCATTGTCTGGATTGCTTCTTTGGATGTTTACCCATGCTCTTCTTGCTCTTCGTACAGACGGATCACTTGGATCAGTCGTATTGACAAGGAATGACACCAAATCTTCTTCCTTAGGAGGGCCATCCATGGAGTGTCCAAACTGTCTCTTGAGTAACATCGGGTTGTAATTGATGCAACCTTGCGTCCCCACAAGAGGCACGTTGGGAAATTCTCCACAAGAAAAGATAATATCTTTGGTTTCCCATTCCCTCTTGTACCATGTGATGGAACTAGTGGTGAGTGAAGCGAATCTTTGAGGCCATGAGAGTTCCTTGGAAGCAAAAGGACCTTTTTCGGGCATGTGAGTCCTTAGCCACTTATGCAGGAGCGGGGCACAACAAAGGAACATCCCACCTCCTTTTGTATGTCTTGTATGGAGTGTGTGGTAGAAGTCACCTAAGAGGAAAGGCACAGGGTTCTTAGTCAAGAAGATTTCCATAGCTACTTGGTCCACAAAATTTTCCCCATTTGGAAACATCACAATTCCATAGACCAAGAGTGCCAGAATTGAACCACATATTTCCTATTTCTCTTCCTTGGCATACTTCCACGCCTGTTCTTCCAAGAATTTCCTTGAGAAACCCCTAGCTCCTTTGGGTGCCCAATTGGCTATCACATCTGATGTAGAAATCCCTAAGGCAGAGGTGTTGCACCCTAAAATTTGACCAACCGGTTCCCACACCTGATTTACGTTTCGGCTCATTTTTCATTCGCATTCGCATACGGCATGCATCGCATTTTTTTCAATCATACTGATGATATCGGGACCACAGCCTGATTTTCACCCGTCGGACGTTTCGGACCAGTCCAGATAGTCAGAGTTTCATTTTTCGGGAAGTTGCGCGCTCCTCGGTGTTTTCAGCTGATACTGCTGTTTTGAGGGTATTTTGATACCTGGGGTTTACCATTTATTTCAGTCCGGTCTCGTATCAGAATTATTCGCTTTATTTGCTTTTGTAGGATTTTATAGAATTTTTCTAGGTATTTTTGAGGTTTTATTGGCATGTTAATAATCATTTTTGATTTTAAATAGAAATAGAATTCAAAATTGAAGTTTAATATTTCGCTAGTTTTTAATAGAATTTAAATTGGTTTCTTTAGATATAGGTTAATAGAAATTAATAGAAGTTCTTTTTTAGGATTTTAATAAATAGAAAATAGTTTCTTTTTTCTTAATAGATTTTTTTAATAGTAATTTTCTAGATATAGAGTTTAATAGAATAATATAAAGTTTAGTTTTTATAGAAGTTTAATAGAATTTCTTTTAGAATAAATAGTTTAATAGATTTTTCTTTTAATAGTTTCCCTTTTTAGAGGTAAACAGATTTTAGATATGTTTTAATATAGGATTTTATAGAATTTATTAGTTTTTAGATTAATTAGGGTATTAATTTTCAGTTTATTGTTTAGGCCATTAGGTTTTCGTTAATCACCATCATTAAATACTTCATTTCCATTACTCACGTTAATCCATTTGTCAATTAATCCTTCCATTTAATCATCATTAGTCCACATTATTTCGTTTTATCATTTTCATTAACCAGGTTTAGTGCAGTATTAATCCTTCAATCCCTTTTCATTTCCTATTGTTAATCCGTGTTTAATCATGTTAATAAGTCATTTAGTCTCATTTTCATTGGGCCATTATCCAAAAAAAATAGTCAGAAAAAGCCCAGAATTGGACACTTATCCTATAAAACCTCATGCCACGCGTATCCCCATTTTTTCAGCCACTTCTCAGAATTCTGCCAGCACACTCAATCCCACTCACAAACTCTGTACACGCGTCTCCCTCTCCCCTCTCCCTCCAGTCACGCGTCTCACATGCAGTGACCCACTACTCACGCGTGTCCCCAGCCTCTGACTCCCCAACGACACCTGTCTCCTCCTCACATCTCACTGGAAAGTCCATCGGCCGGCATGCAAAACCCTCCGGCCACCTCCTAACCATCTCCGGCCACCGCTCCAACTGACTCCGACCACCACAACGAACGCCGGAATCTGGATTTTTCCAGAAAATCACTAATCTTCTCCGATCTTCATCACTAGTCTTCTCCGATCGTCATTTTTTCCCTCCGATCATCATCAACAATCAACTCATCATCATTCGTTCTTGTTCATTTCCTCCGATTTTCATCCATAGCGTTCTTATTTCTGCGTTCTTATTTCTGGAAATTTAGAACACGGATCTTCATCACTTTTCGTCACAGAACAACAATCTTCACCCACCTTGGTTCCAGATTTCACCTGAAACTCATCCATGGCATCAACCTTCAAACGATTTCGTCCAAGATCCTCGCACGTTCAGAAGATCATAGCGCCGGAGATCCACGACCTTCAAGTCTCCCCGAGTTCGTCATCCGGTCTTCAAAGCATTCCAAGAACCTCATCGTGTACCTTCTTCAACGCACTTGTTCCCAGATTCTCCTCAAGAGGATCGTTTGAAGCTCAACCGCAGATCTTCTCAACGCCTTCATCCAGGTTCCTCTCTTCTTCTTCTCTAAACTCTTTTCGTTGCATGCGCATGTTAGGCTAGCTGTAGATTCAGGTTCTTGAGGATGTTTAGTTTAGAACTTCATGAGTTGATGAGAACTTTGAGGCTGTGAGATGATTAGTTAGGGTTAGCTTTTTTTTGAGATGAATTTGAAGTTTCAATCGGTGATAGTAATGGTTTACGGTGAGGTTTATTTGCTGATTGTTGAGAAGTTTTGATTGAAATGGTTGATGAGGTTAGTGGCCGTTTTGGTTTCAGAAAGAGAGAGATGAGAGGTGGTGGAGAGCGCCGTTAGGGTTTACGTTGAGAGGTAAGTGAACAGTGTGAAGTTTTCTGAGAGAGACTTAGTTTTGTTCATAGGGACATTGGATTGGGCTGTATCGGGCTAAGCCCAACGAACGTTGCTAGCATAATACTCCATGTTTTCTCTCCTCACCCCCAGAGTTTGTTGATGTTGTGGGGTAGACAGGCTCACACTAGGCCCAAGCATTTTACTGGCGCTACCACCTTTTCCCTTTTTTACCCCCCCTTGGTGTGAGCAGTAGAAGGAATCTGGGCTGGGCCTGGAAGTTTTTTTTGCTATTGAAGCCTGTAGTATATTTGTCCCCCCCTATTGGCATTTAGTTTTGTCTTGTTTTTTATTATGCTTTATTTTAATGTTTAGATTTAGTTTAATTAGGATTAACATTAGAATAATATTATAATGATAATAGAATATCTTAGATTAATAATAAGCTTAGTTTAATTGTAGTGGAAAAAAAACTCTTAGAATAAAAAACCTAAAAAATATTAGTATTAGTATTAAATTTAGTAGTTAATACACTTTTTAGGATAAAATGTGATAAAAATGTTAGAATAAAAACATGGAAAAAATATTAGTATTAGTTTAGATATTAGAATACCTTAGGATTCCCCTTAGAATATGTGATAAAAATCTTTTAGGATATAGTATAACATTAGGATTAAAAATCTTAGAGAAAAATGTAATAAAAATAGTAGGATATTTTTTAGGTTAACATTTTCTTTTATGAATATATAGTATTAAGTGCTTAGGATAAAACTTAGAATATTTTAGTATAGTTTTAATATAATTTTAGGATCTAACATACTTGGTACATAAAACTTTTAGGATAGAATTTAGTTCAAAAACAATAAATACTTAGTTGTAATATAGTTTGGGGCATTTAATAGTTGATTTAGGATTACGGAATATATGGGGTATAGGGTATGATTAGGGTCCCTTAGAAATAATTAGGTATAATTAGTTAATATTAGTATTTTGTACTATAATTGATGTGATGTTTGTGGGGACTTCCCCTTTTGATGTTTGTTATTTTTGCTTGGGTTTTGGGGGGGCTTGCTTGGAGTAGCTGTTGAAGACTTAGGGGCTTGAAGACTCAACTCGGAGCATGGAGTGAAGTTTCTTTTCTTGAAGACTGCTGTTTGAAGACTTAGGATGTAAGAAACATAGGAAGAGCTCTATACTAGACTAATTTCTTTCTCAAACATAGAGAGCCTCTTACGCCTCTACTCTACCCTATGACATAAGATCCTCACAAGGTAGCTTCATCTCTCCTTAGGAGGGATGTAGAGCATGCCTTGTTTGAGTAGAAATTTGAGGGTAATTGTCTGTTATTGTGTTATAATTTTAGTGGTTTCCTTTGGTTGCCATTAAAGTTGTAATACATCAATTGGATCTTACTGATAAATCTTTCTCTCTTGCTGGAGCTTGGATTACGTTGAAGCATGAAGACGTTTGCTGTCAAGTGGAGATTGAAGCTGTTGTTACCAACATTTGTTGCTGTTTTCAACTTTTGTTGCCATTTTTCAAGGCGTTTGCTGTTTAGAGCTGCATTTGCTGTTTAGAGCTGGTGTTGCTGTCGAAGCTAGCGTCGGGTTTTATTTTTCTTTTCTGTATTGTCTGTTAATTTTCTCCCCGTGGGTTTGAGGTGAAGCTGTTTCACTTTGCCTATTGTTTTCTAGGTTCGAGGTTGAGTGGGACTCCCTTGCCTCGCTTGTACTGTTGCATTCATGCATTTTACTGCTTTACTGTATATATGCTGTTGCTTTTCTGTTTATCCCCTTAGGATCTCTGTTTCCCTCTGCGCAAGAGAGAAATATGACAGACATTAGGTTCTTATCCATGCATGACAACATTAGGGTAGTTTTGATTCCCTTTTCAACCATAGGCTTTTTTAGAGTTTCTTTCTCTTCTCATCTCAGAACCATTTAAAAACACAGTAATAAGGTTAATCGATGTCGTACGTTACGAGCCTTAAGCTATTTGAGAAAAGGTTGCTGGAGGGTCACTCTTCAGTAATCTGATTGCTTAGTGTGTTACCCTTAGGGTGACATACGACGTAGTCACTCTCAAATCATAGTCTCTAGTGCGTCAGAGATTGCAAACACACTAAAAAACAGTTCTTGCATAAAAGACTGTAAACCAATCAAAGAGTCATTTTTGTCCGCTTGGACCCGTAATCAGGAGAAAACCTTTTCAGAAGGATAAAAGATAAACAGACAGACTTGTGTCGTACGTTGCCCGAACTACGTTTGCTCTGATCTTTCATGCTATATGAAAGTACGTAGGCATAGGATGCGATATCCTAGCGAGCAACCTCCCCCTCCTTTCCCGTAGGTAGGCGAACTACGTTGACTCTGATTTCTCGTTCTAGACGGGAATACGTAGGCATAAAGTGCGATACTTTGCCGAGTCATTTTACTTTCTTTTAACCCCAGACCTGTAGAATAGATATAATAATAATCCGTACTAGAAAACAAGCGTGGATCCCGTCGAGTACGACGGACGTGAGGGGTGTTAATACCTTCCCCTTGCGTAACCGACTCCCGAATCCAGGATTTGGTTGCGATGA
The DNA here is from genome assembly GCA_963859935.3 of Lathyrus sativus. Lineage (NCBI taxonomy): Eukaryota > Viridiplantae > Streptophyta > Magnoliopsida > Fabales > Fabaceae > Lathyrus > Lathyrus sativus. The sequence continues at coordinate 431,981,123 of OZ012738.1, forward strand.
CCATTCCTTTCCCGTCTTTGCGGTAGGTTTACTCTGAGCGTTTCCTTTCCCTCCGTTGGGATAAATAACGCACGGTGGCGACTCTTCTGTTCAGCCGGCGCCGATTTTCGCAGTAGCGACAGCTGGCGACTCTGCTGGGGACTCCAACGGTTCCCTACGCGAGTCAGCCCTAGCGCTTGTTTTCCCGTCGTGGATTTTGTATGGATTTACGTTTTTGTACTTACTTTCAGCATTATTTTATTGTGATTATTGTTGTGGGTATGAGGGGGTAATCTGTTGAGAGATAAGCCAAACCCAGGCTTGAGTACACCTATAGATTTAGAGAGAGAGTAGTGGTTAGCCTGCTTGCTTAGCTCGCACCAGCTAGCCACGAAATCTCACTCGGACGAGATTCTCTTTGATGCTTCTTGCCTGGCCCTTAGGGCTCGACAAGTTGTCTGACCCGAGGATTGTCGACTCTGGGAACCTATCAATTGGGATTCAACTAAGTGAGGCCGCTTCAAGGGATGATGGTGCCACACCTTCTGGGTATCGTATCATCGCTCTTGAAAGTCTGTGACGTTGAACCCGCATAGGATGCCGTACCTCGTCTGCGAGTTAAGTACACACCTGTGAGGGGTAGGAGGGTCTGTTTGCAGGGAACCTTTGACCTCAGAATACCTGGTTTACCTCTATCAGTGAGATGTGGTTACATGTTTCTTTTGAGTGGTTGGTTTGGTTTGAAATAAAGATTGATTGGTTCTCAGGGCTTCAGTACAGAGCAGCCCAGTCTATCAGCATTGCACTTGATCCCATGTTTGCATATGCATATGCATTTTCATGCTTGCATTTCATTAACATGTATTTATGTTGCAGGTGAGTATTCCCCTTTGATTCTAGGATATCTTCTAGCTAGGCATGGAGTCCCTGAAGAAGACGGTTGCTTACAGGTTGCAGTCACCAGACATCAGTTCACTACTGGGTTTAGTTGCTTTGGCAGATGAGAGTGTGAGGGCTGGGTTCAGAGTATCCTATGGGAGGCTGCTTAGCTTGTTGTACACACCTTCAGCTTTCGAGATTACTGGGGTGTATACTTTGATGCAGTTTTATGAGCCGCAGCTGAGATGTTTCTTGTTTCCAGACTACACTCTTGCACCCACTTTGGAAGAGTATTATGTCATGTTGGATATTCCCGTGCTAGACCAGATGCCCTTTGTACACATTGATACCGAGCCTGAATTAGCTACACTCACAGAGATTGTCAGTCTGGACGCTTCTGAGTTTCCAGGAGGTTTGGTCAAGCTGAATGGCGCTTACGGTTTTCAGTTATCTGTCCTAGTTGAGAAGGCCACACAGTGTGCGAAGAATGGGTGTTGGATTATCTTTAGTGTTATTCTGGCTGTCTGCATTTACGGGATTGTCTTGTTTCCTAATGTGCCAGACTTTGTTGATTCGGATGCCTTCTTGATTCTCGCCTCGAAGAATCCCATTCCTACTCTCTTGGGCGATGTTTATCATTCTATTCACTACAAGAATGAGAAACGTCATGGCAAGAACGTATCCTGCTGTCTTTCTCTCTTGTACAGGTGGTTCCAGAGGCACCTTCCGAAGACTGGGCCGTTTGTTGATACCGTTGATACTTTAGATTGGCCGTCCCGGTTGATGGGGCTATCTGCTGAGAATATCATTTGGTTTGATCGGGGTATGCTTGGTACTGACATTATATATAGTTGCAGTGGCTTTCCGAATGTTCCCCTAATTGGACGGAAAGGCTGTATCAACTATAATCCTTCACTATTGGTACGACAGTATGGTTATGCCTTGAGAGATGCTCCTATTGAGGTTGAGATACAGGAATCTCTGTATCTCACGGGCTCCTTAGACGAGACTACTTTGATCAGGTTGAGGCATGCGTGGGCTAGCATCCACAAGAGGGGGAAGGCTTTGCTCGGTAAGAGCAACAGCAGAGCTTATGATCCTTATTTGGCCTGGGTCCGTGAGAGAGCTCGTATGTCTTTGATGCCTTATCCCGCTGTGGAACCACTGTATCTTCCATTGATTGAGGTACCTCCTGCAGAAGAGAGCGAGAAATATAACAAGTTGTTGGCTGCAAATGAGGAATTGAAGAAAGCTAACGAAGAGTTAGAGAAGGAGATCTTCTAGTTACGACGAGAGAAGAAGGAAGCTACCTTCACGATGAAAGAACAGACCGAATTGATTAACAGGTTGTGATCAGAGCTGACAGAAGCGACCAATAAGAAAGAAAAAGTAGGGATAGCTTTGAACGGGGTTAGTAAGGTACTTACGTCCAAGAAGGAACTTCTAAGCAAGGCTTATGCTCGTATCAGCAAGTGGGAGGCTTTATGGGAGGCCACGCTCACCAAGCGGAAAGAGCGTGAAGACAAACTGAAAATGCAGATTGCCACGCTGGAGGCACAGGTTAAAGCCCAGGAAGTAAGGATTGTTGAAGTAACATCCCTTAGGAGTACTGCTGATCTCAGAGTCAGTGACGGTGACGAGAAGTCGAGAGGTTGCGAGGAGAAGGTCGGTTCCAAGAGGTACAGATCTGACGAGAGTTCGAGCAAAGGAGCTCCCCGGGACGACGCCGCGAAGCTGAGATCCACTACCGAGCGGCATGCTGTACTGATGTAGGAGTTGATCTCCCGACTAGGACACTCAGAGACGATGAGGATATTGGAGGACGTCCGAGCGCGCCACTTGGCCTGACGTATCTTTGCCTTACCTTTGTTATTTGTACTCGTATTTGGGCCATCGCCAGACTTGTTGGCTGAGGTCTCTTCGGTTGTATTCAGTACTCAGCCTCTTGGCATTTGTTATATATGAGGATTTTCTGGTTTATTGCTTGCTGAATAGGGACTCCATTGCCATAATGGCTTTCTCTCTGGAACTAGAATTGGGGGAATATAACCTGTAGCATATTTACATAATCGCATTCGCATTCATATTGCATTACAGGTAATTATTGAATTGTATCTCATCTCCTGCATTCTCCAGGTCTTTCCAGGATTGAAAGTCAACGCCCGCACCGATACTCTACTTGTACCAACTGCAAAAGAGTTATGGATCAGATGCAGAGTGAGATGCAAGACATGCGTGAGAAGCTGGAGTTGTTCATGCAGACGATGGAGACAATTATGAAAGGACAGGAAAACTTGCAAAATTTGGTGCAGCCATTACTGGTGAGAAATGTTGGGCATGGAAACGAAGATCACAATTCTGTACATGTTGACACCCTTCATGGGGATGGTACTCCTACACCAGTAGCTCCACCTGTGGTGAATATACCTGCTGTGAATATGAACAATGGCGCTGGCGCCGGGAACGGTAATACAGGAATCGGTAATGAGAATGTCATTAACAACGTCGGATTCGGAGACGCCAATTTGGGCGGTGATAATAATGGAGGTAATGGTTTTGGTAACAACGGATTTGGCTATAACGACCAGGGGTTTGATTATGCTAACCAGGACGGGAAGTTTGGCTTCAACGCTCCAGGTTTCGAACAGGATGGATTTGGTAATGCCAATCAGGGCTATGGCGGATTCGGTAACGAAAATGGTGCTGGAATGATGTCTTTTGGACCTGCCGGGGTCGCTCAAGGGTATGGTAACAGGGGACGGTCCCCTGTGATGAATCAGACTAGATTTGGTCGTAACAATGGATATGATGGGTACGGGAATGAGAATGGTAATTGGATGGAAGACTAACAAGAGGATGCTTTCTCTGGTCGAGGTTTCGAAGGTCCTGTAGACAACGCTCAGCGAATCAAGGTGCTCGAGGAGCAGATGAAAGGCGTTGTGAATCAAAGTGATGTTGGTTTAGATATGACCACGATGGGTTTGGTGCCTGGCCTGAGGGTACCACTGAAGTTTAAAGCTCCCACATTCGACAAATATAAGGGAGACACCTGTCCGAAGGTGCATGTGCGATCATACTACAGGCGAATGTCCGCTTACTCGAATGACGAAAGAATGCTAATGCATTTCTTTCAAGATAGCTTGTCTGGTCCTTCCCTTGAATGGTACATGGGGTTGGAGCCTACTCAGATAAAGACATGGAAGCAACTGGCTGAAGCGTTCGTGACTCATTATAAGTACAACAGTGACTTGGCACCAAACCGGGTCCAGTTACAGGGGTTGTCGCAGAAGAAAGATGAGAGTTTCAAAGAATATGCGCAGAGATGGCGCGACATGGCTGCGAGGGTTCATCCTCCTCTGGTTGAGAAGGAGATGAATGACATGTTCATAGGAACGTTCACCGGTATGTTTTATGATAAGCTGTTTCCTGCTTCCTTGGGCAGTTTCTCAGATCTAATCTTGATGGGAGAGAAGATTGAAAGTAATATCAAAATGGGGAGATTCCAAGCTGGGGAATCCACTTCAGTTGGAAGTAACAGAAAAGTTTTTGGTGGTCGCCGTCAGGGTGACGCAAGTGCAGTATTCGGGGGCCGAGGCCGAGGCCGGGGCAGAGGACGGAATCAGTACAATCATCCGCAACAGGTGGCGAGCGTCACAATTCCATTTCTTCAACAACCAATACCACTACAGCAGCAGCAACATCCACAACAGCAGCAGGGGCAGAACGCTGGCCAAAGAAGATTTCCGAATGCGAAGCCGAAACGAGTATTTGAAGCGCCTTCTTCCACATACGCGGAACTTTTTCAGACGCTGTTGGGGTTGAATTTAGTTGAAAAGAGGACCTTGGCGCCGCCCACGGGACCAACCCTTCCTTATGGGTACGATGTTAACAAACACTGTGACTTCCACTCCGGGGCTCCCGGGCATGACATAGAGGCTTGTCATGCGTTTAAACATAAGGTTCAAGATCTACTAGATAGCAAGGCCATAAATTTTGGACGAGCATGTCTGAATATAGTACAGCAGCCAATGCCCAACCATGGGGCAAATGCTATCTTGACTGAGGAGGGTTTGAATCTGATCATGAATGTTGATGAACTGAAAACGCCGTTGTGTGAAATAAAGAGCAGGTTATTGAAAGGGGGTGTGTATCCGGGCTGCGATGAGTTTTGTCTAGAATGTTGGACCCAAGCTGGGGGTTGTGCTGAATTGAAGAAAGGTATTCAGACCCTGATAGACGAAGGCACGTTACAATTTGACAGAACGGCAGTTGAGAAACCTGCAGAAGTATTAGCTGATGAGCAAAGGGATGTAGCTACGGTGACGATTCCACGGAAGACGATAACCATAACGGCGCCAGCCAGACGACCGACGATCACTATCACGAAGGCAGGGCCAATCCCTTATGAGAGCACTAAGGCGGTACCCTGGAATTATGGGCTGGAAGCGTATTGTGATGGGGAGAAACTGGATATCAGTAAGCAGCCAACTGAGGTTGTGGACAATGTCGTCGGGACTGGAGGGATGACAAGGAGTGGGAGAATTTTTATATCGCCTGAGGTAGAGGCTGAACGATTGGCAAAAGGTAAAGGTAAAGTGAATGAGGATATTCCTGTGCAGAGGAATGAAAAAGAAACGTCACTGAAAGATGTAGAAGAGTTTATGTGCCTTATCCGTAAGAGTGACTATAAAATTGTTGAGCACCTTCAACAGACGCCATCGAAGATATCCATATTGTCGCTGTTATTGTGTTCTGAAGCCCATAGGAATGCGTTATTGAAAATCCTGGACACGTCGTTTGTACCCCAAGATGTTTCTGTGAATCAGTTGGAGGGGGTGATGACGCACGTGAATGCGGGCCATAGTTTGGGATTTACGGATTTTGATTTGACCCCGAGGGGAAGAGAGCATAACATGGCGTTGCACGTCTCAGTTGAATGCAGGGGCACAGTCATGTCCCACGTGCTGGTAGATACCGGGTCTTCCTTGAATGTGCTGCCAAAGAAAGCAATGATGAAGTTAGACATCAGGGGGATCATTTGTACGCCTAGTGACTTGGTGGTTAGGGCATTTGATGGTACACGAAGGTCAGTCTTTGGATCCATAACTTTGCCTCTGCAGGTGGGGCCGGAGATTTTTGAAACTGAATTTTACATTATGGACATCCAGCCCGCATATAGATGTCTTCTCAGACGACCATGGATCCACGGTGCTGGGGCAGTCACATCTACCTTGCACCAAAAGCTGAAGTACATGGTGGGGGACAGTGTGGTCACAGTTTGTGGAGAGGAGGATATATTGGTCAGCCATCTATCGTCATTCAAGTACGTGGAAGTCGACGGCGAGATTCATGAAACACCCTGTCAAGCCTTTGAAGGGTTGCGCATCAAAGACAAAGTTCCAGGGCCGAGTAAAGCATCAGAGGTGGCAGTATCATCATACAAGGAGGCTCAGGCTCTAGTGAAGACCGGTGAGACCAAGGGCTGGGGCAAGGTTCTGGATATTCCCGTGAAAATGGACAAATTTGGGTTGGGATATCAACCTTCATCATCAACGCCTGCTGCAGGGGCACCCTGTTGCACCCTAAAATTTGCTCAACCTTATTCACTTGGTTTATGTTTCAATATCATTAGCATTTGCATATAGAGTCATGTACATAGTCTAATCATCTGCATAGCATAAGCATAGCAAGTCATCCAGCAGGGGACCAATCATTACTCTCATTTATATGAGCCTATCAAGAGGTTATTATCCAAATTCAATCTCATTCAAGTCATCAGAAAGAATTTGAAAGCTAGGAAGTCAATAGATCAAGCAAGTGCATCCATCTCCTATCTGAGGGTATCTGGGGATCATCAAGGAAAATGTGAGTTGTGGGCTGAGCATGGGGAGTATCTAGACATCTTGGAGGACTTAGAAAGTCATTTGGAGAAGGAGACAAGTCATTGGTATGGTCACAAGAATTGCAGTTGAAGACAGTCAACTAGGGTTTCATCTGGGTCAACCCTGGGTCAACTTTAGGTCAATTGATTGATTGAAAGGCATTAAGGTCTATTAGAGAGATGTGGGGTTCATCATTTGACACATGGATAAGGATATGGTGATATGCCAAGAAGGATTCAAGAGAAATCAAGGAGAAGAGGAGTTTCTAAATTAGGGTTTCTGTGTAAAATCCCCTAGTTTAGGTCAAGTTTCCAAGCAATATAAGTCAAAATGCAAGCTTCAAATGGATCCTTGGCCAGCATGGAACTTGTAGAGGATCTCAATACCTTTAATTTGAGTGGTGGAAGACATCAAGGAGATTTATAGAACTCAAGTTATGGTCCTTGCAAGTTACAGGTCATCTGAGGTATCTGAAATTTTGTCTGTGAGAGTGACTTGACTTCCAAGCAATTTTTACCCATCAAGGAGATTTCAAATGAATTTCTGGTCAACATAAGAATTGTTCCTCATTGTCTTATATTTCTATAATGGTATAGTATGCCTTCATATGATTTGTGGAACTCTACTTATAGTCTTGGCAAGCAAAGGGTATTTTGGTCATTTGAGAATTACAAGTCATTTCAAGCCTATGCCCAAAACTCATACAAGGAAGTTTCAAATGGAAAACTTTACAACATCAAACTTGTTCCAAATGACATTTTGAGTCTATAAAAGTGACCATGAGAGATTGTAAAGATTCATAGCACAAGATTTCAAAATTGTTGGATTTAATGAATAAAAATGACCTAAAAAATGAGATTTTTCATATTTTGGCCAAATGAGGTGAAATTATAGGTCATTTTGAATGAAAAGATCATTTTAAGGACATTGGCTAAAGTAGAATTTTGAGCTTAGTTCACATTTTGGAAGTTATTCATGGTTACTTATCATAGAAGAAACATAAGCCAAATCCAAGGGAAATCACACAAGGGAAGTTTCTCCAAGTTTCTAAGAGGTTCTAATGACATGTATATATTGATATGAGAGGGTTCATGCCATGGTTGGTGATCAAATTTACTCAAAACCACAAGTTTCACACATTTCTCTCATTTTGCAAAAGCTTCTCAAACTACCTTAAATCTTCACCAATCTTCACCATTCTTGATCTGATCTTCATCCTCATCATCCCTAGATCACAATTCTCACAAGCATTTGGTAGATTGGAGCAGAACTCGTGCCACACACTTCCATCCTCCAAGAAGCAAGAAACTTGGAATTGCAAGATCCAAGAGGTTTGAGTCCAATTCATTGCATACAGTAGTCAAGAACAAGCTCACTGATCAGTTTCCCATCATTTCAAGCATTGGATCAAGAGGATTCCATAGCTGTTTTCATCATCACACCAGGTTGGTAATGTCATTCGAATTGATTGATTTAGTGAGAATTATAGGGAATTGGTAGTATAGATTGGTTAGGATAAGTAAGAAGATTGATTTTGGTAAGTTTGGATAAGTTTCATGGATGTTGATCATGGTGCACTAATTATGTTAGAGATCATAACATCAAGAATAATGAGAAATAATCTTAGGTTAATGGCTCAGATTGATCAGCATAGTGTGTAGAGTATGTTAGGGCAAGAATTATGGAGGATTGAGAGGTTTGATATCAGTTGATTATGATGGAACCTATCTGTTACACCTATCGGGTTTTATTATGGAAGTGGTTTCAAGCAAAACTGGAGGTGTCATCGTGTTCAGGGGAGAGAATAGAGCAACTTTGCTCTTTATAAGTTTTGATTTCGTGGCCTGAGGAAGGAGAACGAAGAGTTTGATTATGGCTGCATGGAGGGGGAATTTCAGAAACCCTAGAGGTTATTTGGGGACGATGATGGATAGCCGTAGGATCTGGTGTTTGACTTGGACTTGAGAGTTAATCCAACGGCCTTGGTTTAAAGATGAAAACGGAGGGAAACCCTGAAGGACTAAACGCATCGTTTCATTAATGTTTTCAGGATGGGCTTTGGATATCCTTGCTAATAGCACCCTCCCAATCAGGCCCAAAGCTAAAATGAACTAAAGTCTTTACTATCTGCACCGTTTTTCGTTTTTTTAATTTTTATTATGTTTTCTGACTTGCATTGGGCCCAGACGCGATTGCTATGCGCGCCCCCCAGTCTGGGCCCAGTTTATTCTTTTAACTGATTTCTCCTACTTGCTGCACCCCCTTTCTCAATTAATTCATTTAATTTTTCTCAATTCATCTTAATTCTTTAAAAATTCATAAAAAATAGAAAAATGTTAGTTTTTAATTGGTTTTTTTTTTACATTACTCATAATTTGGTCAAGAAAATTATCATACAAAAAATTAATAGTTCATTTTATTTTCTTATTTTTGGCATATTTTCCTTTTAATTAGGTGTAAATAATATTTTGTTTGGTGCATGATTTTGTTAATTTTAGTTTGATCAAATGCTTTAATATTTTTCATCCATTCTTTTTAGGTTGATTAATAGACATTGTTAGCTTGTATATACAATTTAGTTCATATTTTTAGGAATTAGTTTTAGGTGATTAGTTTAGGTGAGAACAACATGAACAAACATTAGGGTTTAAGTGATGACTTAGGAGAATTAAATCATTTCCTTTAGGATTTAGAAATTGAAAGTTTGGGGTATGGGACTATAGGGAGTAGGGGTAGTTATTAGATCCCTTAGCAAATATTAGGATTCCCCTACTGCTATTAGTATTGTCTGTATTTGCTTGACTGGTGTGGTGTGCCCTCTCTGGGGATTATAATTTGTCTGTGTGGGTATTGGGTTTGTTTGGGATTTGGGGAGAGCTGGAGACCTGAGATGAGGAAGCCATTGGAGATCCAGAGACTGAAGTCCAACTTCCAGAGTTGATGAGGAGGTTCCTGCTAGCAGCTGTTGAGGAGATTAGGGTTTAGGAGCTAGGTAGAGCTCTAGATTAGAAAGCTTGATTCTTAAACATGGAAGGTTTTGACTGCCTCCATTCCTCTCTGTGATACAGAGTCTCTCTAAGGCACTCACCCCCTTCCTTTGGAAGGCTTGGTGCTACTGTCCAAGGGATAGAACTCTTGAGAGAAAATATCTTATGTGTTAGTAGCAGTTGGTTTGCCACCCTTGGTGGTCAACTAATTGCTTAACACCCAATTCACTCTTGTGATTGATCCCTCATCCTGGAGGTTTGAGACTTGAAGAAAGGCCATTGTAGACTGAAGATTGATGACAAAGACCTTGCTTGAAGGTTGTGGAAATGGAGATTGATGCTTGCTGAAGCTTGTAGCTGTTTGGAGATGACTTGAAGATAGGTGTTGATGCAGAGCTGCCGTGGCTGTTTATTTTTGCTGTTTATCATTTCTGATGTATTGATTGGTTTCCTGGACTGTATTGTTTGCTGTTTAACTCGTTGGGTTGAAAGTGAATCCTGTTCACTTTTGCCTATTGTTTTCTAGGTTCGAGGTTGAGTGGGACTCCCTTGCCTCGCTTGTATTGCTGCATCCATGCATTTTACTGCCGTATATATCTGCTATTGTTTCTGTTTCCGTTTATTCCCTTAGGATCTCTGTTTCTCTCTGTGCAAGAGAGGAGCATGATAGACATTAGGTCTCAACCCATGCATGATAACATTAGGTTAGTCTAATTCCCTTCGCAACCATAGGTTAGAGTTCTGTCTCTTCTTTCTCAAAACAAACAGAAAAACACAATAAATATTTCAAACACAATAAAAGACACTTCTTCCGTAAAAGAATGTGAACTCATCAAGACGTCATTTTTGTCCGCTTGGACCAGTAATCAAAAAACCCTTTTTCAGAAGGAATAAAAACAATCAAAACAAACCTGTGTCATACGTGGCCCGAACTACGTTTGCTCTGATCTTTCCTGCTGTATGAAAGTACGTAGGCATAGGATGCGATATCCTAGCGAGCAACCTTCCCCTCCTTTCCCGTAGGTAGGCGAACTACGTTGACTCTGATTTCTCGTTCCAGACGGGAATACGTAGGCATAAAGTGCGATACTTTGCCGAGTCATTTTCTTTTCTTTTAACCCCTGACCTATAGAGTAGATAGAATAACAATCCATACCCGAAAACGAGCGTGGATCCCGTCGAGTACGACGGACGTGAGGGGTGCTAATACCTTCCCCTCGCGTAACCGACTCCCGAATCCAGGTTTTGGTTGCGACGACCATACCTTTTCCCGTGTTGTGCGAGGTTTACTCTGAGCGTTTCCTTTCCCTCCCGTGGGATAAATAACGCGCGGTGGCGACTCTTCTGTTCAGCCGGCGCCGATTTTCGCAGTAGCGACAGCTGGCGACTCTGCTGGGGAGTCAACGTCCCCTGGCTGCTAAGGACTGCGATAGTTCTTATGCATTTGGGATCCAACGTCCCTTAAGAGAGTCAATCCTAACGCTTGTTTTCCCGTCGAGGATTTTGTATGGATTTATATTTCTGACCTTTACTTTCAGCATATTATTATTGTCATTATTGTTGTATTTTGGGGTTGTGATGGGTGTTCTGATATTGAGTGAGAAGCAGGACCTGGGCTTGAGTGCACCTTAGACTTAGAGTAGAGATTAGTGGGCGCCCGCTTGCTTTGCTTGCCTTGGTGCCCCGCGAAATCTACACTCAGACGAGGTTCCTCTGGTTGGCCTCCTGCCCCTTCCTTTGGTTGGCGTGGGTTGCTGGTTAGTTGAATTGTCGACTCTGGGGACCGATCATTTGGAAGTTGGCTAAGTGAGGCCTCTTCAGGATTTGATGATGCCACTCCTTCTGGGAATCGTATCATCAACCCTGAAAGTCTGTGACGCCAACGACCGCATAGGATGCCGCACCTTTGTCAGTTACTAGGACATCCACCTGTAAGAGGGTTTGGGGTTATGCAGGTAACTAGACCTTCAGACACCGGTTATTTCTTGATCAAAGATCTCGAGTATTTTTGGAGAGTTCTGAGGTCTGTCAGAGACCATTTGGAGAGTTCTGAGGTCTGTCAAAGACCAGTTCGAGATATGATTTGAGGTCTACCAGAGACCAGTGGGAGTTTTTGTTTAAGGTCTGTCAGAGACCAGTGTGGGAGCTTTGTGATAGGTCTATCTGAGACCAGGGTTTGAGGACTTCTAGAGAATCTATCTGCGACTTCTTGATAGGGTTCAGGCTATTCAGCTACGACATTTGGTCCCTGTTGCATGTCACTTGCATTGCATTTGTTTGCATACTCATCATCATTGCATCCCACTAACGTGTGTCTGTGCTGCAGGTGCATTTGCATTTCCCTAGTTCTAGTGTCCGGATTTCTGAGTGATTGGTCATGGCCAGCTTAAGGAGGACAGTTGCTTACAAATTGCCTACTCCTGATGTTGTTCCCCTGCTTGGGTTGATCTCTCTGGCTGATGAGGATGTTCGTAGGAGCTTCAGAATGAGCTATGGAAGATTATTGAGATTGGTGCGCAAACCCATGGAGATGGAGCTAGATGGGTTGTACGCCTTGATGCAATTCTATGATTCCGCATTGAGATGTTTTACGTTTGCTGATTTTATTCTGGGGCCTACCATTGAAGAGTATGTGGAGTTTACTGAGCTACCCGTGCAGAACCAGGTTCCATTCATTCATTCTGGCGCTAAGCCCAAGCCGAAGGACTTGGCAAAAGCTTTGCATGTGGATGCTTCTGAACTGTTGACTACTGTTTCCCGTGGAGTTCCAGGCTTCTCGCTCCAGTTCTTGATTGGTAAAGCCCAGGAGTACGCTAAGAACGGGTGCTGGATTGCCTTCAATGCTGTGCTGGCTCTGTGCATTTACGGCATAGTATTGTTTCCCAATGTACCGGATTTTGTGGATTTCGATGCCTTCTACTTGTTTGCCGCTGGTAATCCTGTACCGACCTTGCTCGGAGATTTCTACCACTCACTGCATTACAAGAATGAGAAGGGAAGAGGAAAGAATGTTCATTTCTGTGTACCATTGCTGGGTATGTGGTTTGAGAGCCACCTTCCTAAGAGAAGATCTGTCATAAAGACTACAGTCCCAGTTGGCTGGCCGGAGCGCCTGATGAGGTTATCTTCCGAAGACGTCGAATGGTTTGATAGAGATCTGCTGGGATCTGAGCTTATCTTCAGTTGTTCTGGGTACCCTAATGTTCCGTTGATAGGGAGGAAAGGGTGTATCAATTACAACCCTTCTCTGTTCATTCGCCAATTCGGATATGCGCTGAAGAACCCACCCAAAGAGGAGGAAGTACAGGAATCTCTGTACTTCACCGGAGATTTGAAGGGGGAGTTATTAGCCAAGCTGCAGCATGCCTGGTCGTGTATTAACCGAAGAGGGAAGCCGTTGTTAGGGAAGAACAACTGTCAGGCTTATGCACCTTACAGAGTTTGGATCCAGGAGAGAGCAAGTCAGTTGCGGATGCCATTTCCAGATGCACCAGTCCTTGTTCCTATTCCGGTGGCAGAGCCAACTACTGTTTCTAGGGAGGCCTACGAGCAAGTGGTGAAAGAAAAAGAAGCCTTGATGAAGATCAATGAAGGGCTGGAGCAAGAGCTAGCCCAGATACGCAGTGAGAAAAACAAGGTCGTGCATGCCTTCCAACAGCAGATCGAGCTAGTGAACAGACTAGGGGCTGAGTTGACTGAAGAAAGGAAGAAGCGCGAACGTCTGGGGCAAGAGTTCAGAAGCTCCCATGACATGCTGGAATCCAAAAAGAAGGCACTCGACGCAGCACACCGAGAGATCTCTTCTTGCAATAAGACTTGGAATGCTACACTGACCAACAATAAAAAGAGGGAGGATAAGTTGAAGCAGCAAATTTCCGATCTCGAAGAGCAGTTGAAGTCTAGCATCGATAAGTGTGAAGAAGAAGTGATGACTCGGTATAGTCTCCAGAATGCACTAAACAAGGCCATCAAAGGCAGGGACGAAGCCGTGTCTCAGAAGCGGAAGTTAGAGGATCGCTTCGGAGAAGGGGCATGGGAGGAAACTGCTGAAGACATGCGACGTGTTCTTAAGAAAAGAAACCAACTTGTTGAAGGGCTGCTTACCCGACCAAGTCATCCGGAGACCAAGAAGTTGCTAGAAGAGTACCAGACTTATGAGAGTGTTTGATCCTTTCATGTACTAGCCTGTATGCTTTATTTGCATAGCGCTGACCATCACCAGGATTGTTGGTTGAGGTCATGCCTTTCTTTGTACTCAGTAACATTGTATTCTTGGCTTATTGGTTCTCCGCAATATATGAGGCTTTCTGTGATTCAACTCCGATCTTTGTATTGCTAGCACTGTCACTGCACTGGCACCTTCACACTAGAATCGGGGAATGCTATTCCCTAATGCACAGACACACATGTTGCATTGCATTCATATTCATATTGCATTACAGATAATCATTGGAGGGTATCTTATTTCCTGTTTTGAACCAGGTATTTTCAGGATTGCAGATCAACGCCCGCACAGATATTCCACTCGCACCAACTGTCGAAGAATCATGGATCAAATGCAGAACGAGATGCAAGATGTGCGCGAGAAGCTAGCTCTCTTTATGCAGACTATGGAAGCTATTGCAAAAGGTCAGGAGAATCTGCAAGCCATGGTGCAGCCTCTGTTGGTCAGAAATGCTGGTCACGGTAATGAGGATCATCAGTCTGTGCGAGTCGACACTGTTCATGGAGATGGCACTCCCACGCCAGTGGCTCCACCTATAGTCAATATACCTGCTGCTAATGTCAACAACGCTACCGCTGCTGGGAACGGTAACGTCGGAGTTGGGAACGAGACTGTCGTCCATAACGTTGGGCTTGGTGATGTCAACTTGGGTGATAATATGGGAGGCAACGGCTTCGGCAATACTGGATTCGGGTTCAACGATCAGGGATTCGATAACGCTGGGAAATATGGTTTCAATGCTCAAGGATTTGGGCAAGAAGGTTATGGTGTGGCCAATCAGGGTTACGGAGGTTTCGGAAATGGAAACGGCGCTGGGTTAATGGCTTTTGGACCTATTGGAGTTGCTCAGGGGTACGGCAACAGAGGGCGAGGCCCAGTGATGAATCAGATCAGAGCTGGCCGCAATAATGGATATGATGGGTATGGAGCTGGGAATGGTATGTGGCAAGAAGATCAGCAGGAGGACGCTTTCTCCGGCGGAGGTTTCGAAGGGCCGATGGATGACTCCCAGAAGATCAGAATGCTAGAAGAGAAGATGAGGGGGGGTCCTGAACCAAAGTGCTGTAGGCTTAGACATGGCAACGATGGGTCTGGTACCTGGCTTGAGGGTGCCAATCAAATTCAAAGCTCCTACATTTGATAAGTATAAAGGAGATACCTGTCCGAAAGTGCACGTGAGGGCTTATTACCGAAAGATGTCGGCATATTCAACTGATGAGAGAATGCTAATGCATTTCTTTCAAGATAGCTTGTCAGGTCCTTCCTTAGAATGGTACATGGGGTTGGAGCCGACTAATATAAAGACATGGAAGCAATTGGCAGAGGCATTTGTAGCTCACTATAAGTATAACAGCGACTTGGCGCCCAACCGGGTCCAATTGCAAGGGCTATCTCAGAAGAAAGATGAAAGCTTTAAAGAGTACGCGCAAAGATGGCGCGACATGGCTGCTAGGGTCCGTGCTCCTTTAGAAGACAAAGAAATGAATGACATGTTCGTCGGCACATTCACAGGCATGTTCCATGACAAGTTGTTTCATACATCTCTGGCTAGTTTCTCAGATTTGATTCTGATGGGAGAAAAGATTGAACATAACATTAAGCAGGGAAAGTTCCAAGTCGAGGAATCAACTGCATCTGGCAGTAATAGGAAGGCTTTTGGCGGGCGCCGTCAGGGCGAGGCAAGTGCAGTGTTTGGAGGCCGAGGCCGAGGCTGAGGCAGGGGTCGAAACCAATATCATCAACCGCAGCAGGTGGCGAGTGTTACTATTCCCTATCAACAACAACCGTTTCAGCAGCAGCCAATGCAACAACAACAGCAGCAACAGCAGTCGCCGCCTCAGCAGGGGGCACAGCAGGCTCAGCGAAGATTCCAGGGTGGTAAACCAAGAAGAGTGTTTGAGAAGCCTCCCTCAACCTATGCAGATTTGTTGCAGACGCTGTTGGGTCTAAATTTGGTAGAGAAGAGAACTCTGGCACCGATAACGGGAACTCCTCCGTATGGTTATGATGCAAGCAGGCACTGTGAGTTTCATTCTGGGGCTCCGGGCCACGATGTAGAGGGTTGCCATGCTTTTAAGCACGTTGTGCATGATATTTTGGACAATAAAACTATCAATTTCGGAACGGCAGGTCCGAATATAGTGCAGAAGCCCATGCCTAATCATGGGGCAAACGCCATTCTGACTGAAGAAGGGTTGAATCTGATTATGAATGTCGACGATTTAAGGACGCCGCTGAGCGAGATAAAAAGCATATTGTTGCAAGGGGGTGTTTATCCAGGATGTGACGAGTATTGCTTAGAATGCTGGACCCTAGCTGGGGGGTGTGATGATTTGAAGAAAGGCATTCAGGCTTTAATTGATGGAGGCACATTGCAGTTTGACCGAGCAGCAATCGAAGAGCCTGCAGGGGCAGTGGCAGATGATCAGAGTGATGTGGCCACTGTAACGATTCCTCGGAAGACAATCACTATTGCAGCACCGGTCCAGCGACCACCGATCACCATAACTAAGGTCGGACCGATCCCGTACGAGAACACAAAAGCAGTCCCATGGTCATATGGGTTGGAGGTGTATTGTGACGGGATAAAGATTGATGTTAATAAGCAGCCAGCCGAGACTGTAGAGAATGTGGTCGGTTCAGGAGGCATGACAAGGAGTGGTAGGATCTTCATATCACCTGAAGTGGAGGCCGAAAGGCTAGCAAAAGGAAAGGGGAAGATGGTTGAAAATGTCCCAGTGCAGGCAAGCGACAAAGCATCGGCATCGAAAGACGTGGAAGAGTTCATGCGCTTGATTCGAAAAAGTGATTATAAGATTGTGGAGCATCTGCAACAGACGCCTTCAAAGATATCTATCCTGTCATTGCTATTGTGTTCTGAAGCTCACAGAAATGCTTTGTTGAAAGTCCTGGATACTTCCTTTGTACCCCAAGACGTCTCCGTGAATCAGCTGGAAGGAGTGTTGGCACATGTGAATGCAGGCCACAGCTTGGGCTTTACCGACTTCGATTTGACCCCGAAGGGGAGAGATCATAATATGGCGCTGCACATATCTGTCGAATGTAGAGGATCAGTAATGTCGCATGTATTGGTCGACACCGAATCGTCTCTGAATGTGATGCCCAAGAAAGCAATGATGAAGCTAGATGTCAGAGGAATCCTGTGCACGCCCAGTGACTTGGTAGTTAGAGCCTTTGATGGCACGCGAAGAACAGTCTTTGGATCGATAACATTGCCTCTACAGGTGGGGCCGGAGGTGTTTGCAACTGAGTTTTATATCATGGACATCCAGCCTGCATATAGCTGCCTGCTCGGAAGACCTTGGATTCATGGGGCTGGGGCAGTCACGTCTACCCTGCATCAGAAGTTGAAATATATGGTCGGAGACAGCGTAGTCACCGTATGCAGAGAAGAAGACATCCTGGTCAGCCATCTGTCGTCATTTAAGTATGTGGAGGTCGACGGAGAGATCCACGAAACACCCTGCCAGGCATTTGAGGGGTTGCGTATCAAGGACAAAGGTCCCGGGCCGAGCAAAGTGTCAGAGGTAGCCGTCTCGTCATACAAAGAAGCTCAAGCTCTGGTGGAGGCAGGAGAAGCAAAAGGCTGGGGCAAGGTGCTGGATATTCCTGTAAAGATGGACCGATTCGGGCTGGGGTACCAACCGTCGTCATCAACACCTACTGTGGGGGCACCCCGTTTCAAAGGGCCAATAACCATCTCTGCCAGTGGAGTATGTCATGAGACTATCAACGCTGCTTCGGAGTCTGACGAAGGAGACAGTGACTGTGATATGGATGCCTGGATTCAGCCAAGCACGCCGGGACAGGGACTGTGCAACTGGTCTATTCAGGAGCTTGTTCCTGTGACTCTTAAACAGTAATGCTTTGCTTTATTAATTGTTGAATAATCTGATGTCTTGCCCGGGGCATCGTGATTTGCTTAGGGCTGTGTTGTTATGAATATTGCGTGTTAATCATTAAATAAATGGCGTTTTTTTTTCATGTACAAATATTGTAATCTCTGTCTTTCTTGTTTTGTATTTTTCAATAAAATGGCAACGTGGTTATTCGCTTTATACGCATTTTGAAGCACTTAACCATTCCTTTTGCAGGATAACATTTCCAGATGACATCCTTGAACCACCTATGACTCGTCCCGACTTTGAGCATCCGGTATTTCAGGCCGAAGAAGAGGTTGTCGAAGATAGTGACGTTCCTGAAGAACTGTCTTGGTTGGTGAAGCAAGAGGAAAGAGCCATTCTGTCTCACGACGAGGTCATTGAAATTATCAACTTGGGGTCGGAAGGGGTTGAGAAGAATATTCGTATCGGAGCCGCACTGCAGAGCGATATCAAGCGAAGACTGGTTGAAATGCTCCGAGAGTATAGTGATGTATTCGCTTGGTCGTATGAAGATATGCCAGGGCTCGATACAGATATGGTTGTGCACCGTCTGCCACTGAAAGAAGAATGCTCGCCAGTCAAACAAAAGCTTCACAGAACTCGACCAGATATGGCAGTAAAGATCAAAGAGGAAGTTCAAAAACAGTGGGACGCTGGTTTCCTGGCTGTGACAAAATATCCCTCATGGGTTGCTAACATCGTACCAGTGCCAAAGAAAGACGGCAAGGTTCGAATGTGCATGGATTATAGAGATTTGAATAAAGCAAGCCCAAAAGACGATTTTCCGCTTCCTCATATTGACGTGCTAGTTGATAATACCGCTCAATACTCCGTATTCTCCTTCATGGATGGGTTTTCAGGCTATAATCAGATTAAAATGGCGCCAGAGGATATGGAGAAGACCACTTTCATAACGCCTTGGGGAACATTTTGCTACAAAGTGATGCCTTTCGGCTTGAAAAATGCTGGGGCAACATATCAGCGTGCTATGACGACTCTTTTCCATGATATGATGCATAAAGAGATTGAAGTTTATGTTGACGATATGATTGCCAAATCCCAGACGGAGGAAGAGCATCTGGTGAATCTGCTGAAGTTATTTAAAAGGCTTAGGAAGTTCAGGCTGAGACTGAACCCTAACAAATGCACCTTCGGGGTGAGATCGGGTAAGCTACTAGGGTTTATCGTAAGCGAAAGAGGAATAGAGGTCGATCCTGCTAAAATAAAAGCGATTCAAGAAATGCCAACGCCTAAAACAGAGAAAGAGGTGTGCGGGTTTTTAGGGAGGTTGAACTACATCGCTCGGTTCATATCTCACCTAACTGCTACGTGTGAACCATTATTCAAGCTGTTGAAGAAGGATCAAGCTGTAATGTGGAATGAAAATTGTCAAAAGGCGTTCGATAAGATAAAGCAGTACTTGCAGGAGCCTCCTATTTTGATACCCCCGGTGGCAGGGAGACCCTTGATTATGTATTTGACAGTTCTGGAGGGAAGCATGGGTTGTGTTCTCGGTCAACACGACGAGACAGGGAGAAAAGAGCATGCAATCTATTACTTGAGTAAGAAATTTACAGATTGTGAATCTCGATACTCAATGCTTGAGAAAACTTGTTGCGCGCTAGCCTGGGCCGCCAAGCGTTTGAGGCAATACATGCTGAATCATACAACCATGCTCATCTCGAAGATGGATCCTATCAAATACGTATTCGAAAAGCAGGCGTTGTCAGGGAGAATTGCCCGTTGGCAGATGGTCTTGACTGAATATGACATCCAATATGTCTCACAAAAGGCTATAAAGGGGAGTGTGCTGTCTGAGTATCTGGCGGAACAGCCTGTTGAAGATTACCAATCGATGAGGTTTGATTTTCCTGACGAGGATATCATGTACCTAAAGATGAAGGATTGCGAAGAGTCGTTGCCAGACGAGGGACCAGAGTTGGGTTCCAAATGGAAGATGATATTTGACGGAGCTGTGAATGCTTACGGTAGCAGAGTAGGGGCAATCATCACTACTCCACACGGGTCGCACATCCCGTTTACTGCTCGATTGACCTTTGTCGTTACCAACAATGAGGCCGAATACGAAGCTTGTATAATGGGGCTCGAAGAAGCCATTGATTTGCGAATCAAGAATTTAGACGTATACGGAGACTCAGCTCTGGTGGTGAATCAGATAAAAGGGGAATGGGAGACGCGTTAGCCCAACTTGATACACTACGTGAATTATGCGAGGAGGTTGTTACCTTTCTTCGACAAGGTTGAATTGCATCACGTACCGCGGGCAGAGAATCAAATGGCTGACGCCCTGGCCACTTTGTCTTCCATGTACAAAGTCAACTTCTGGAACGAGGCTCCCAGAATCGTTATCTCTCGGCTTGACAGACCAGCTTTCGTATTTGCCATTGATGAAGCATCCGACGAAAAACCGTGGTATTTTGATATCCTTAATTTTCTGAAGAATAAAGAGTATCCGGCTGGGGCATCCAGTCAAGATCAGAAGACTCTCAGGAGATTAGCGGGTAATTTCTATTTGAATCCAGATGGTGTCTTGTACAGAAGGAACCACGACTTGGTGCTATTGCGTTGCGTAGATGAAAGAAAGGCAAAGCTGCTCATGGAGGAAATACACGAAGGTACCTTTGGTACGCATGCTGGTGGACATGCTATGACGAGAAAGCTGCTGCGGGCAGGATATTTTTGGCTGACTATGGAAACTGATTGTTTCAAGTTTGCGAGGAAGTGCCACAAGTGCCAAATTTATGCTAATAAGATCCATGTGCCTCCGAGTCCTCTGAATGTGATGTCATCGCCATGGCCATTCTCGATGTGGGGAATCGATATGATTGGGAAGATCGAACCGACGGCTTCTAATGGGCACCGGTTTATTCTAGTAGCGATCGATTATTTCACCAAGTGGGTAGAAGCGGCGTCTTATGAAAATGTGACTAAGCAGGTGGTGGCCAGATTCATCAAGAGAGATATCATTTGCAGATATGGAATCCCCGAGCGGATAATCACTGACAACGGTTCAAACCTGAATAACAAAATGATGAAGGAGCTCTGTCAGAATTTCAAGATCGAACATCACAACTCCTCCCCTTACCGACCCAAGATGAATGGCGCTGTCGAAGCGGCCAATAAGAATATCAAGAAGATCGTGCAGAAAATGGTGGTGACCTATAAGGATTGGCACGAGATGCTACCTTTCGCTTTGCACGGTTATCGTACGACGGTACGTACATCAACCAGGGCAACCCCGTTCTCGTTGGTATACGGAATGGAAGCGATATTGCCATTGGAAGTTGAGATCCCTTCTCTGAGGGTATTGCGAGACGTTCAGCTAGACGAGGCAGAATGGGTGAAAGACAGGTTGAACCAACTGAGTTTGATGGACGAGAAGAGGCTAGCTTCTCTAGCATATGGTCGTTTGTACCAGAGCCGAATGAAGAAAGCATATGACAAGAAAATACATCCGCGGAGCTTTCAGACGGGCGACCTTGTGCTGAAAAGGATTCTCCCGCCGCAAGCAGATCACAGGGGCAAGTGGACCCCCAACTATGAAGGGCCATACATTGTCAGGAAAGTCTTTTCAGGAGGAGCGTTATTGTTGTCCACTATGGACGGTGAAGACTTTACGTCGCCTGTGAATTCGGACGCAGTTAAAAAATACTTTGCTTAAAATTGACCCGCTGGACAGAAAAAAGAGAGTCCAGGCAAAAATGGGGCATCCTGGCGAACCAAAAACAGAATGAAAGGTTCGGGCAAAAGTTAGGGATAAAATGAAAAAATGTACACCCGCGAAGTTGAAAACCTACACTGGGCGGCTTCGGCAAAAAAGGGTATCCCGGTGAACTGAAAACCCGTAAAGGGCGGTTCACGCAAAAGTTAGGGATGTGAAAAGCAAATGACTGCGGTCCGAACATGATATTACAGTGAACATCAGTGCGGGAGAATATACCTGAGGGGTCGATTATCAGATACAACCTCTTCGGAAGTGTGAATACCGGGAAAGCATTAGAGTCGGGCGAGTCATAGGAGGATCAGTTCGTGGTGTTCGTCTGCATCCCGTTGCCGACATGTGTACAAAATTTAATTTGTCAAAATATTTATGCTTCTTGTGCATACTTGTGTATTTGCTTTGAGTAGCTTCCTCTTTTCAGGAGTTACATCCCGTGTATAAAAACTCCACCCATTCAGGGGCCCAATCAATAAAATATGTTATTCAGTACTTGATGCTGGTTCTTTACTGTTTTGTGCATGATAAACGCCTAAGTTCACTGAAACTAGCATGTGTATAACATCACTGGCCCTTGCCGACAATTGCTAAAGCTTTGAATTAACTGAAAATAACGTCACTAACCTGAATCGATTTGGTTGCATAGGCTCGTCTTGTCTTGTTTGTGTGGTTGCAGGTTTCATAGCCGTACGAGGAAGATGATCAAAAGATTGCGATAACGAAAGACTCGACCCCCGCGCAGGTCATGCAGATAGATCGAATTCCCCAGCTGGTCGTAGCCTATCCAGAAGGCATGCTCCAACAAAGCCATTTATTCTCAGCAGAGTCGGCGATTCCATGATTGTAGGCTGTGTTCAGACAGTGTGGTGTCCCCCAGAAGGATTCCCTTATCTCGAGCAGAGTTGGTTCAGCCGCAGAAGATTAATATTAGTGAGCTGTATTCAGACAGTTTACCTTTCCCCGCAGGGTCATTTACTCTCCCCTAGCGGAGTCAGTGGATTTTCCCTAAAGAGAATCATCCCATCCTCAGCGGAATTCTCTTTTCAGCAAGTGTTTTCATTCCTCCCAGTGGAACTCGAAGATTAAGACTCTCCCTGGCAGAGTTGGTTGCGTCCTGGCATTTATTTTGTAAGAATACTGTGTGATATCAGCTCACTCTCCAGCAGAAGCGCATCTGGTATTCCCCAGCAGGGTGTTACTTCAGTGAGGTGTTTGGTTCGAGTTCCCAATTTCCCAGCTGAGTCGACTTCACTCTTCCAGCATTTATTTTGCTGGAATAATTCTATAGCATCTGGCTATCCCCAGCGGAGTTGGCATTATCTTCAGCGTTTATTTTGCTGAAGCAGTTTCTGTACCCAACAGTTCGAGTCTGCAATTGCATTGGCATATAGTGTCACACTTGCATTCACCAAATAAACACGCGTAGCATTTCCATGACGATTGAAGCATTGCGTCAGTATCAAACATACGCATTTTGGAAGCATAAACCAGGATGGCTAACCTTTTGTTTCAAGTATTGTTCCTTTCGTAGGTAGAGAGAGCCCTCGCTCAGGTGAATCAATAAACATTCGAAGTCTCGGCATGAGACATTCAACGAAGTGTCGGCTTTGGCATTACTCCCCACAGAGTCAGCAGGATAAGTTTCTCTTTGTCCCCAAGCAGAGTTACTTATTTCCCCGCCAGGGTTTCTTGTTGGAGTTTCTCTAGTCCGACCAGCGGATTGTTTCCTTCAAAGTTGTTGTTACGTCAGCATTAAAAGGTTTCATGAACCAGAACTTCAGAGGCTACCGCCGGTTATTAGAGCAGGCATCCAGTAGTTTGATTTCCAAATATCCCCAGTAGAGTCAGCCTCAAGGCTGCTGTAACGTCAGTGATAAGAAGTTTGCGGACCAATGGAAGGATGAGTCCTAACATGGACTGGTTCGATTTCTCAGAACAGAGAGAGAAGTGGGAGTCCTGACGTGGACATTTCCTCAGTTTGACGATATGTGTTAGTCCTAACGTGGACAGATTTGATTTCTTGGTATTGATCGAAGGTGAAGTCCTGACGTGGGCGAAGTTGGTTACTCTTCGTGTTGGTGTCCTGACGTGGACAATTTATTTCCAGCAATTGTCTTTCTTCTTAATGGTGAACTGTGTGTCCCGGCGTGGGCAAAGTTATAGTTTTTCGCGATGACAAGATGCGAGAGTCCTGACGTGGACAAATTTATCCTTCTTCATGTTGTTGGCAAAGTATGAGTCCTGACGTGGACAAGTCTCACTTCCCCAGTGGGTCGAAGGTGCACGAGTCCTGACGTGGACAAGGTTTTATTTCCTCAGCAAGTCAAGAGTGGAGTCCTTACGTGGGCAAATCAAGACGAAATGTGAGTCCTGACGTGGACAAGTTTATTCCTCACGTGGAAAGAGAAGTTGTTTCCTTACGTGGAAAAGTTTAGTCCTGACGTGGACAGATTAAAGTTTCATTCCTTACGTGGAAAGATTGGAGTCCTTACGCGGACAAAGTGAGGTGAAAGTTGGAGTCCTTACGGGGACGAATCAAAAGGTGTTTCCTTACGTGGAAATAGGTGATTTCGTACGTGGAAAGATGGAGTCCTTACGTGGACATATCAGATTTATTCCTTACGTGGAAAGATAGCATTCCTGACGTGGAAAGATTGATTCCTTACGTGGAAAGATTGAGTCCTTACATGGACATATCAGGTTGGAGTCCTAACGTGGACAGATTGAGATTATATTCCTTACGTGGAAAGATTGGGGTCCTTACGTGGACAGATTCAAATCGAAATGTGATTCCTTACGTGGAAAGATAGTATTCCTTACGTGGAAAGAGGTTTTTTATTCCTGACGTGGAAAGATAGAGTGTATTCCTGACGTGGAAGGGGTTTAGTCCTGACGTGGACAGATTCAAAAGAAGACGTATTCCTTACGTGGAAGAGTTTGACGAAGAAGAAATTCATTCCTAACGTGGAAAGGTGAGTCCTAACGTGGACAGTGTTATTCCTAACGTGGAACGGTTATTCCTTACGTGGAAAGGTGAGTCCTAACGTGGACATGTATTCCTAATGTGGAAGGGTGAGTCCTAACTTGGACGAAGTATTCATAACCCAGAGAGTTTAGTCCTAACGTGGACAGATCCAGACGGTGTTATTCCTAACATGGAAGAGTTCAGTCCTAACATGGACGATTTATTTCTGATGAGAGGCAGACGAGCCATCCCCAGTGAAGCTGTCGAGATTTTTCCTAACGTGGACAAGTTTTAGTTGAGATTTCTTCATGTTGACAGCAGATAGAGTCCTAACGTGGACCAGCAAAGTTCTATCCCTGCAATGACAAAATCTTTTTCATGTTGATGAAGATAATCCCCAGCACGGTCGCTAAGGGATCAGTGGGTTGCCGTAACAGTCAGATTCAGTTGATGAATATCATTCCCCAAGCAGTGGCACAGTTTATTTCTGCGGTTGGCAAATTTCCGGGTTCTTAGTATTCAACCGTCTCGTACCTCGAATGTTTGAAAGCCGTTCGCTCTTCACCCAATCGGGTCCAAGTCGCTTGAATAGGGGCAGCTGTTTCACCCTAAAATTTGCTCAACCTTATTCACTTGGTTTATGTTTCAATATCATTAGCATTTGCATATAGAGTCATGTACATAGTCTAATCATCTGCATAGCATAAGCATAGCAAGTCATCCAGCAGGGGACCAATCATTACTCTCATCTATATGAGCCTATCAAGAGGTTATTATCCAAATTCAATCTCATTCAAGTCATCAGAAAGAATTTGAAAGCTGGGAAGTCAATAGATCAAGCAAGTGCATCCATCTCCTATCTGAGGGTATTTGGGGATCATCAAGGAAAGTGTGAGTTGTGGGCTGAGCATGGGGAGTATCTAGACATCTTGGAGGACTTAGAAAGTCATTTGGAGAAGGAGACAAGTCATTGGTATGGTCACAAGAATTGCAGTTGAAGACAGTCAACTAGGGTTTCATCTGGGTCAACCCTGGGTCAACTTTAGGTCAATTGATTGATTGAAAAGCATTAAGGTCTATTGGAGAGATGTGGGGTTCATCATTTGACACATGGATAAGTATATGGTGATATGCCAAGAAGGATTCAAGAGAAATCAAGGAGAAGAGGAGTTTCTAAATTAGGGTTTCTGTGTAAAATCCCCTAGTTTAGGTCAAGTTTCCAAGCAAGATAAGTCAAAATGCAAGCTTCAAATGGATTCTTGGCCAACATGGAACTTGTATAGGATATCAAGACCTTTAATTTGAGTGGTGGAAGACATCAAGGAGATTTATAGAACTCAAGTTATGGTCCTTGCAAGTTACAGGTCATCTGAGGTATCTGAAATTTTGTCTGTGAGAGTGACTTGACTTCCAAGCAATTTTTACCCATCAAGGAGATTTCAAATGAATTTCTGGTCAACATAAGAATTGTTCCTCATTGTCTTAGCTTTCTAGAATGGTATAGTATGCCTTCATATGATTTGTGTAACTCTACTTATAGTCTTGGCAAGCAAAGGGTATTTTGGTCATCTGAGAATTACACGTCATTTCAAGCCTATGCCCAAAACTCATACAAGAAAGTTTCAAATGGAAAACTTTACAACATAAAACTTGTTCCAAATGACACTTTGAGTCTATAAAAGTGACCATGAGAGATTGGAAAGATTCATAGCACAAGATTTCAAAATTGTTGGATTTAATGAATAAAAATGACCTAAAAAATGAGATTTTTCATATTTTGGCCAAATGAGGTGAAATTATAGGTCATTTTGAATGGAAAGATCATTTTAAGGACATTGGCTAAAGTAGAATTTTGAGCTTAGTTCACATTTTGGAAGTTATTCATGGTTACTTATCATAGAAGAAACATAAGCCAAATCCAAGGGAAATCACACAAGGGAAGTTTCTCCAAGTTTCTAGGAGGTTCTAATGACATGTATATATTGATATGAGAGGGTTCATGCCATGGTTGGTGATCACATTTACTCAAAACCACAAGTTTCACACATTTCTCTCATTTTGCAAAAGCTTCTCAAACTACCTCAAATCTTCACCAATCTTCACCATTCTTGATCTGATCTTCATCCTCATCATCCCTAGATCACAATTCTCACAAGCATTTGGTAGATTGGAGCAGAACTCGTGCCACACACTTCCATCCTCCAAGAAGCAAGAAACTTGGAATTGCAAGATCCAAGAGGTTTGAGTCCAATTCATTGCATACAGTAGTCAAGAACAAGCTCACTGATCAGTTTCCCATCATTTCAAGCATTGGATCAAGAGGATTCCATAGTTGTTTTCATCATCACACCAGGTTGGTAATGTCATTCGAATTGATTGATTTAGTGAGAATTATAGGGAATTGGTAGTATAGATTGGTTAGGATAAGTAAGATGATTGATTTTGGTAAGTTTGGATAAGTTTCATGGATGTTGATCATGGTGCACTAATTCTGTTAGAGATCATAACATCAAGAATAATGAGAAATAATCTTAGGTTAATGGCTCAGATTTATCAGCATAGTGTGTAGAGTATGTTAGGGCAAGAATTATGGAGGATTGAGAGGTTTGATATCAGTTGATTATGATGGAACCTATCTGTTACACCTATCGGGTTTTATTATGGAAGTGGTTTCAAGCAAAACTGGAGGTGTCATCGTGTTCAGGGGAGAGAATAGAGCAACTTTGCTCTTTATAAGTTTTGATTTTGTGGCCTGAGGAAGGAGAACGAAGAGTTTGATTATGGCTGCATGGAGGGGGAATTTCAGAAACCCTAGAGGTTATTTGGGGACGATGATGGATAGCCGTAGGATCTGGTGTTTGACTTGGACTTGAGAGTTAATCCAACGGCCTTGGTTTAAAGATGAAAACGGAGGGAAACCCTGAAGGACTAAACGCATCGTTTCATTAATGTTTTAAGGATGGGCTTTGGATATCCTTGCTAATAGCACCCTCCCAATCAGGCCCAAAGCTAAAATGAACTAAAGTCTTTACTATCTGCACCGTTTTTCGTTTTTTTAATTTTTATTATGTTTTCTGACTTGCATTGGGCCCAGACGCGCTTGCTATGCGCGCCCCCCAGTCTGGGCCCAGTTTATTCTTTTAACTGATTTCTCCTACTTGCTGCACCCCCTTTCTCAATTAATTCATTTAATTTTTCTCAATTCATCTTAATTCTTTAAAAATTCATAAAAAATAGAAAAATGCTAGTTTTTAATTGGTTGTTTTTTTACATTACTCATAATTTGGTCAAGAAAATTATCATACAAAAAATTAATAGTTCATTTTATTTTCTTATTTTTGGCATATTTTCCTTTTAATTAGGTGTAAATAATATTTTGTTTGGTGCATGATTTTGTTAATTTTAGTTTGATCAAATGCTTTAATATTTTTCATCCATTCTTTTTAGGTTGATTAATAGACATTGTTAGCTTGTATATACAATTTAGTTCATATTTTTAGGAATTAGTTTTAGGTGATTAGTTTAGGTGAGAACAACATGAACAAACATTAGGGTTTAAGTGATGACTTAGGAGAATTAAATCATTTCCTTTAGGATTTAGAAATTGAAAGTTTGGGGTATGGGACTATAGGGAGTAGGGGTAGTTATTAGATCCCTTAGCAAATATTAGGATTCCCCTACTGCTATTAGTATTGTCTGTATTTGCTTGACTGGTGTGGTGTGCCCTCTCTGGGGATTATAATTTGTCTGTGTGGGTATTGGGTTTGTTTGGGATTTGGGGAGAGCTGGAGACCTGAGATGAGGAAGCCATTGGAGATCCAGAGACTGAAGTCCAACTTCCAGAGTTGATGAGGAGGTTCCTGCTAGCAGCTGTTGAGGAGATTAGGGTTTAGGAGCTAGGTAGAGCTCTAGATTAGAAAGCTTGATTCTCAAACATGGAAGGTTTTGACTGCCTCCATTCCTCTCTGTGATACAGAGTCTCTCTAAGGCACTCACCCCCTTCCTTTGGAAGGCTTGGTGCTACTGTCCAAGGGATAGAACTCTTGAGAGAAAATATCTTATGTGTTAGTAGCAGTTGGTTTGCCACCCTTGGTGGTCAACTAATTGCTTAACACCCAATTCACTCTTGTGATTGATCCCTCATCCTGGAGGTTTGAGACTTGAAGAAAGGCCATTGTAGACTGAAGATTGATGACAAAGACCTTGCTTGAAGGTTGTGGAAATGGAGATTGATGCTTGCTGAAGCTTGTAGCTGTTTGGAGATGACTTGAAGATAGGTGTTGATGCAGAGCTGCCGTGGCTGTTTATTTTTGCTGTTTATCATTTCTGATGTATTGATTGGTTTCCTGGACTGTATTGTTTGCTGTTTAACTCGTTGGGTTGAAAGTGAATCCTGTTCACTTTTGCCTATTGTTTTCTAGGTTCGAGGTTGAGTGGGACTCCCTTGCCTCGCTTGTATTGCTGCATCCATGCATTTTACTGCCGTATATATCTGCTATTGTTTCTGTTTCCGTTTATTCCCTTAGGATCTCTGTTTCTCTCTGTGCAAGAGAGGAGCATGATAGACATTAGGTCTCAACCCATGCATGATAACATTAGGTTAGTCTAATTCCCTTCGCAACCATAGGTTAGAGTTCTGTCTCTTCTTTCTCAAAACAAACAGAAAAACACAATAAATATTTCAAACACAATAAAAGACACTTCTTCCGTAAAAGAATGTGAACTCATCAAGACGTCATTTTTGTCCGCTTGGACCAGTAATCAAAAAACCCTTTTTCAGAAGGAATAAAAACAATCAAAACAAACCTGTGTCATACGTGGCCCGAACTACGTTTGCTCTGATCTTTCCTGCTGTATGAAAGTACGTAGGCATAGGATGCGATATCCTAGCGAGCAACCTTCCCCTTCTTTCCCGTAGGTAGGCGAACTACGTTGACTCTGATTTCTCGTTCCAGACGGGAATACGTAGGCATAAAGTGCGATACTTTGCCGAGTCATTTTCTTTTCTTTTAACCCCTGACCTATAGAGTAGATAGAATAACAATCCATACCCGAAAACGAGCGTGGATCCCGTCGAGTACGACGGACGTGAGGGGTGCTAATACCTTCCCCTCGCGTAACCGACTCCCGAATCCAGGTTTTGGTTGCGACGACCATACCTTTTCCCGTGTTGTGCGAGGTTTACTCTGAGCGTTTCCTTTCCCTCCCGTGGGATAAATAACGCGCGGTGGCGACTCTTCTGTTCAGCCGGCGCCGATTTTCGCAGTAGCGACACACCCCGTTTCAGAGGACCAATAACAATTACAGCCAGTGGAGTATATCACGAGACCATCAACGCTGTTTCAGATTCCGAAGAAGGAGACAGCGACTGCGACATGGATGCATGGATTCAGCCGAGCGTGCCAGGACAAGGGCTGTGCAATTGGTCTATTCAGGAGACTGTTCCTGTGATAACTAAACAGTAATGCTTTGTTTTCTTAATTGTTGAACAATCCGGTGTCCTACCCGGGGCATCGTGATTTTGCTTAGGGCTACTCTGTTATGTACATTGCATTGTTTAATCGTTAAATAAAAAGGCGTTTTTCATATACAAATATTGTGATCTCTGTTTTTCCTGTCTTTATTTTTTACAATAAAATGGCAACGTGGTTATTCGCTTTGAATGTATTTTGAAGCATTTAACCATTTCCTTTGCAGGATTACTATTTCAGATGACATCTATGAACCGCCTATGACTCACTTCGACTTTGAGCACCCGGTATTTCAGACCGAAGAAGAGATTGTTGAAGATGGCGACATTCCAGAAGAGTTGTCTTGGTTGGTGAAACAAGAAGAACGAATTATTCTGCCTCATGAGGAGGTCATTGAGATCGTCAATCTGGGGTCGGAAGGGGTTGAAAGGAACATCCGTATAGGGGCCGCGCTGCAGAGCGACGTTAAGCGAAGATTGGTTGAAATGCTCAAAGAGTACAGTGATATTTTTGCTTGGTCATATGAGGATATGCCTGGGCTGGATACGGATATGGTTGTGCACCGTCTGCCGCTAAAAGAAGAATGCCCGCCGGTTAAGCAGAAGCTTCGAAGAACTAGACCGGACATGGCTGTGAAGATTAAGGAGGAGGTTCAAAAGCAATGGGATGCTGGTTTCCTAGCTGTTACAAAATATCCCTCATGGGTCGCTAATATTGTGCCAGTGCCAAAGAAAGACGGTAAAGTGAGAATGTGCATAGATTACCGTGATTTAAACAAAGTGAGCCCGAAAGATGACTTTCCACTCCCTCACATCGATGTGCTGGTCGATAATACCGCTCAGTTCTCCGTATTCTCCTTCATGGATGGCTTCTCGGGCTACAATCAGATTAAAATGGCACCAGAAGACATGGAGAAGACTACCTTCATTACGCCTTGGGGAACATTTTGTTACAAAGTAATGCCCTTCGGATTGAAGAATGCTGGGGCAACATATCAGCGTGCAATGACGACTCTTTTTCATGACATGATGCATAAAGAGATCGAGGTTTATGTTGATGATATGATTGCCAAATCCCAGACAGAGGAGGAACATTTGGTGAATCTGCTGAAATTATTCAAAAGGCTTAGGGAGTTCAAGTTGAGACTGAACCCTAACAAATGCACCTTCGGGGTGAGATCGGGTAAACTGCTGGGGTTTATCGTAAGTGAAAAAGGAATAGAGGTTGATCCTGCAAAAATAAAAGCCATACAAGAAATGTCGATGCCTAAAACAGAAAAAGAGGTGCGCGGGTTTTTAGGAAGGTTGAACTACATCGCTCGGTTCATATCTTACCTAACAGCTACGTGTGAGCCATTATTCAAGCTGTTGAAAAAAGACCAGGCTGTGACATGGAATGAAAATTGTCAAAAGGCGTTCGATAAAATAAAACAGTATTTGCAGGAGCCTCCTATTTTGATACCTCCGGTGGCAGGGAGACCCTTGATTATGTATTTGACGGTTCTTGAGGGGAGTATGGGTTGTGTTCTCGGTCAACATGACGAGACAGGGCGTAAAGAGCATGCGATATACTACCTGAGTAAGAAGTTTACTGACTGTGAATCTCGATACTCAATGCTCGAGAAAACTTGTTGTGCGCTAGCCTGGGCCGCCAAGCGTTTGAGGCAGTACATGCTGAATCATACAACCATGCTCATCACGAAGATGGATCCTATCAAATACATATTTGAAAAGCAGGCCCTATCTGGGAGAATTGCCCGTTGGCAGATGGTTTTGACCGAATATGACATCCAGTATGTGTCACAGAAGGTTATAAAAGGGAACGTGTTATCAGAGTATCTTGCTGAGCAGCCTATTGAGGACTACCAATCAATGAGGTTTGATTTTCCTGACGAGGATATCATGTACCTAAAGATGAAAGATTGTGAAGAACCGTTGCCGGACGAAGGACCAGAATTGGGTTCCAAATGGAAGTTGATCTTTGACGGAGCTGTAAACTCCTATGGTAGCGGAATAGGGGCAATCATCACTACTCCGCATGGGTCGCACATCCCATTTACTGCTCGATTGACCTTTCCAGTTACCAATAATGAAGCCGAATACGAAGCTTGCATCATGGGGCTTGAAGAAGCCATTGATTTGCGAATCAAAAATCTGGATGTATACGGAGACTCAGCTCTGGTGGTGAATCAAATAAAAGGAAAATGGGAGACGCGTCAGCCCAACTTGATACCGTACATGAATTACGCGAGGAGATTGTTGCCTTTCTTTGACAAGGTTGAATTGCATCATGTGCCGCGAGCAGAAAATCAGATGGCTGACGCCCTGACCACATTGTCTTCCATGTATAAGGTTAACTTCTGGAATGAGGCTCCCAGAATTGTTATCTCTCGGCTTGACAGACCCGCCTTCGTATTTGCCATTGACGAAGCATCTGATGATAAACCCTGGTATTTTGATATCCAGAATTTCCTGAAGAACAAGGAGTATCCGGCTGGGGCATCCAGTCGCGATCAGAAGACTCTCAGGAGATTGGCTGGTAATTTCTATCTGAATCCGGACGGTGTCCTATACAAAAGGAATCATGACTTGGTGTTGCTACGTTGTGTAGACGAGAAAGAGGCGAAGTTGCTTATGGAGGAAATACATGAGGGTACATTTGGTACGCATGCTGATGGGCATGCTATGACGAGAAAGCTGCTGCGGGCAGGTTATTACTGGCTAACTATGGAAACTGACTGTTTCAAGTTTGCGAAGAGGTGTCGCAAATGCCAGATTTATGTGGATAAGATCCATGTGCCTCCGAGTCCTCTAAACGTGATGTCATCACCGTGGCCATTCTCGATGTGGGGAATCGATATGATTGGAAAGATTGAGCCGACGGCATCTAACGGACACCGTTTCATTTTGGTAGCAATTGATTATTTTACCAAATGGGTGGAAGCGGCATCCTATGCTAATGTGACCAAGCAGGTGGTGGCCAGGTTTATCAAACAAGATATCATTTGCAGATATGGAATCCCCGAGCAGATAATTACCGACAACGGTTCGACCTTAAATAACAAGATGATGAAGGAGCTGTGTCAGAGTTTCAAGATCGAACATCGCAACTCTTCTCCTTACCGACCCAAGATGAATGGCGCTGTTGAAGCAGCCAATAAGAACATAAAGAAGATTGTTCAGAAGATGGTGGTGACCTATAAGGACTGGCACGAGATGCTACCTTTCGCTTTGCACGGTTATCGTACGACGGTACGCACATCAACCGGGGCAACCCCGTTCGTGTTAGTATACGGAATGGAAGCAGTGTTACCGCTGGAAGTTGAGATTCCTTCCCTGAGGGTATTACGAGATGTCCAACTTGACGAGGCAGAATGGGTGAAAGACAGATTGAACCAGCTGAGTTTAATGGATGAGAAGAGGTTAGCTTCTCTAGCATATGGTCGGTTGTACCTGAGCCGAATGAAGAAAGCGTATGATAAGAAGATACATCCTCGGAGCTTTCAGACGGGCGACCTTGTGCTGAAAAGGATTCTCCCGCCACAGGCAGATCACAGGGGCAAGTGGACCCCCAACTACGAAGGGCCATACGTTGTCAGAAAAGTCTTTTCAGGAGGAGCATTGTTGTTGTCCACCATGGACGGTGAAGACTTTACGTCGCCTGTGAATTCAGACGCAGTTAAAAAATACTTTGCTTGAAATTGACCCGCTGGACAGAAAAAGGAGAGTCCAGGCAAAAATGGGGCATCCTGGCGAACCAAAAACAGAATAAAAGGTTCGGGAAAAAATTAGGGATAAAAATTGAAAAAATGTACACCCGCGAAGTTGAAAACCTATACTGGGCGGCTTCGGCAAAAAAGGGTATCCCGGTGAGCTGAAAACCCGCAAAGGGCGGTTCACGCAAAAGTTAGGGATTTGAAAAGCAAATGACTGCGGTCCATAATTGATGCTGCATTGCATTGGTGTGGGAGAATACTTTGGGGGTTCGATTACCAGATACAATCTCTTCAGAAGTTTGAATACCGGGAAAGCGCCAGAGTCAGGCGAGTCATAGGAAGACCAGCTCATGATGTTTGTCTGCTTCACGTTACCGACATATGTGCAAATTTGAGTTGTCACTGTATTTATGTTTCATGTGCATACTTGTTTATTTGTTGTGCGTAACTTCCTCTTTTCAGGAGTTACATCTAGTGTACAAAACTCTGCCCATTCAGGGGCTCAATCAATAAAACATGTTATTCAGTATTTGATGTTTGTTCTTTACTGTTTTGTATGAGAAAAACGCCAATGTTT
Source organism: Lathyrus sativus (assembly GCA_963859935.3). NCBI lineage: Eukaryota > Viridiplantae > Streptophyta > Magnoliopsida > Fabales > Fabaceae > Lathyrus > Lathyrus sativus. The sequence continues at coordinate 432,015,447 of OZ012738.1, forward strand.
TGATAAAACTAGCAGTTGTATAACGGTGCTGGCCCTTGCCAATAATTGCTAAAACTTCGAATTGACTGAAAATGATGTCACTAACGCTAACTTGAATAGATTTGGTTGTATAGACTTGTCTTGTCTCGTTTGTGGTGTTGCAGGGTTCCTAACCAGAGACTCGTGACGAAAAGACTTGATCACTATGTGAAGTGAATCCCCATGCAGGTCGCGCTTCATTCCCTGAAGCTGAGATGACAAGGTTCCTCACTGAAGAAGGATCAAGTTCCCCAGCTAGTTGCAGCTTACCCGAAGGATATTCTCCAGCAGGTCAAGGTTAATGCTCGCCACAGGATGTCTATCCTCAGGCCTGAGTTGGTAAACTGTAGCCAGATGGTTCACTTTCCCCAGCAGGGTCGTTTACCCTCAGCCGGGGTTGATAACTTTGAAAGTCGTAAGCTATATTCAGACAGTGGTGGTTCTCCAAAAGGATTCCTCGTCCTCAGCGGAGTTGTTTAGTTTTCAGTGGATTGATCATTCCTGAGTTGTAAACTGGGCTCAGACGGCTCATTATCCCCAGTAGAGGTTCCCTTCCCAGTAGGGTCATTTACTCCCCCCAGCGGAGTCAGTATTTTCCCCAAGAGAGTCGTTTTGTCCCCATCGGAGTTCTCTCTTTTCATCCAGGGTTTTCTTTCCTCCCAGTGGAAATCAAAGGTTAAAACTCTCCCCGACAGAGTTGGTTGTGTGTCCTGGCATTTATTTTGCCAGAACGCTTTGTGATACCCGTTCACTCCCCAGCAGGGTGGTATTTGTCCTCAGCCTCTGTGTTGATGAAGCAAGCGTATCAGAGCTTTCCCCAGCAGTTCGAACCTGCATTTGCATTCGCATGCATTATCATGTTTGCATTCATCTAGAAAACGCGTAGCATTTCCATGCTGTATGGAACATTACGCCATCGTCAAACATGCGCATTTTGAAACATAAGTCAGGTTGGTTAACCCTTTGCTTTCAGGTGTGTTTTCTCAAAAGGAGTATGGAGTTCTAAAGCTCAGAGGTCTTTTCAGACAATTAAAGCCTTGATGTGAGACATATGATGCTGTGATTCAGTTCATTATCATCCCCACAGGGTTAGTGATTGAGGTTTTCTCGTATCCGATCAGCGGGTTGTTTTGTCAAGTATGTTGCTGCAGTAGCATCTCAGAGTTCCACGTATCAAAATTGCAGAAGTGGGCGCTTGTTGTCAGAACGAGTGTCAGTTATTGGTTTTCAGAATATCTCCAGCTATGTTGATAGAGTTTATTCGTGTTGACGAATTATTTCCTCCGTGTTGACAGAATATGGTGTCCTGATGAGGACAAATTACGCCTATGTTGATAGGATTTCTTCGTGTTGGCGAATTGCTTCTCCATGATGAGGGAATATGGAGTCCTGTTGAGGACGAAGTTTGATTCTCCCGTGCTGACGGAATATCGAGTCCTGATGAGGACAATTTATGCCTATGCTGATAGGATTTATTTGTATTGACAAACTATTTCTCCGTGTTGACGGAATATGGAGTTCTGATGAGGACGATTTAGGCCTATGATGATATTTCTTCGTGTTGACGAATTGCTTCTCTGTACTGACGAAATATGGGGTCCTGATGAGGACAATTGACGCCTATGTTGATAGGATTCTTCTGTGTTGACAGAATATAGAGTCCTAATGAGGACAATCTACGCCTATGCTGATAGGATTTACTCGTGTTGACGGATTACTCTCTCTGTGTTGACAGAATGTGCGTCCTGATGAGGACAAGTTATGATTATGTGGATAGGATTTCTTCGTGTTGACGAAATTTGAGTTCAGATATGTACAAGAATGGTATTCCCATGATGATAGGATTTATTCGTCTTGACGAATCTGTTTTTTCCTCGTGTTGACGAGATGTGAGTCCTGACGTGGACAATTTAGTCCTATGTTGATAGGAATTCCTCGTGTTGACGAGACGCAAATAAGATTTTATTGCCTATATTGATAGGATCTCCTCGTGTCGACGAGATACGGATAGCCCATCTCCAGTGGGATCGGCAAGTTTTGTTTCTCCGGGATGATGGAATATGGAGTCCTGTGGAGGACAAATTTGAAAAGTACTAACGAGGGCAAGTTGTATTCATATGATGATAGGGTTTCCTCGTAATGACGAATTTATGGCTCTTCGTGGTGACGAAATTTAAGGGCAATTGTGAATAAATTTTCCTGCGATGACGGGATCTTTACTCGTGTGGATGAATTTGTTTCTCTTCTTGTGTTGACGAGGTTAGTCTAGTCGTGGACAGAGGTGTTGTTACAAGGATAGTTCAGTGCCTGTGGCGTTACACGGGTGGTGGGAGTCAAAATCAGAGTTATTCTCCGGCGAACAATCAGGTTCACTCGACGAAGGTCGTTCCCCAAGCAGTGGCGCAGTTTATGTCTGCGGTTGGCAAATTTCAGGGTTCTTTGATATTCAACTGTCTCGTACCTCGAATGTTTGAAGGTCGTTCGCTCTTCACCCAGTCGGGTCCAAGCCGCTTGAATAGGGGCAGCTGTTGCACCCTAAAATTTGACCAACCGGTTCCCACACCTGATTTACGTTTCGGCTCATTTTTCATTCGCATTCGCATACAGCATGCATCGCATTTTTTTCAATCATACTGATGATATCGTGACCACAGCCTGATTTTCACCCGTCGGACGTTTCGGACCAATCCAGATAGTCAGAGTTTCATTTTTCGGGAAGTTGCACGCTCCTTGGCGTTTTCAGCTGATACTGCTGTTTTAAGGGTATTTTGATACTCGGGGTTTACCATTTATTTCAGTCCGGTCTCGTATCAGAATTATTCGCTTTATTTGCTTTTGTAGGATTTTATAGAATTTTTCTAGGTATTTTTGAGGTTTTATTGGCATGTTAATAATCATTTTTGATTTTAAATAGAAATAGAATTCAAAATTGAAGTTTAATATTTCACTAGTTTTTATTAGAATTTAAAATGGTTTCTTTAGATATATGTTAATAGAAATTAATAGAAGTTCTTTTTTAAGATTTTAATAAATAGAAAATAGTTTCTTTTTTCTTAATAGATTTTTTTAATAGTAATTTTCTAGATATAGAGTTTAATAGAATAATATAAAGTTTAGTTTTTATAGAAGTTTAATAGAATTTCTTTTAGAATAAATAGTTTAATAGATTTTTCTTTTAATAGTTTCCCTTTTTAGAGGTAAATAGATTTTAGATATGTTTTAATATAGGATTTTATAGAATTTATTAGTTTTTAGATTAATTAGGGTATTAATTTTCAGTTTATTGTTTAGGCCATTAGGTTTTCGTTAATCACCATCATTAAATACTTCATTTTCATTACTCACGTTAATCCATTTGTCAATTAATCCTTCCATTTAATCATCATTAGTCCATATTATTTCGTTTTATCATTTTCATTAACCAGGTTTAGTGAGTATTAATCCTTCAATCCCTTTTCATTTCCTATTGTTAATCCGTGTTTAATCATGTTAATAAGCCATTTAGTCTCATTTTCATTGGGCCATTATCCAAAAAATAGCCAGAAAAAGCCCAGAATTGGACACTTGTCCTATAAAACCTCATGCCACGCGTATCCCCATTTTTTCAGCCACTTCTCAGAATTCTGCCAGCACACTCAATCCCACTCACAAACTCTATACACGCGTCTCCCTCTCCCCTCTCCCTCCAGCCACGCGTCTCACATGAAGTGACCCACCACTCACGCGTGTCCCCAGCCTCTGACTCCCCAACGACACCTGTCTCCTCCTCACATCTCACCGGAAAGTCCACCGGCCGGCATGCAAAACCCTTCGGCCACCTCCTAACCATCTCCGGCCACCGCTCCAACTGACTCCGGCCACCACAACGAACGCCGGAATCTGGATTTTTCCAGAAAATCACTAATCTTCTCCGATCTTCATCACTAGTCTTCTCCGATCGTCATTTTTTCCCTCCGATCATCATCAACAATCAACTCATCATCATTCGTTCTTGTTCATTTCCTCCGATTTTCATCCATAGCGTTCTTATTTCTGCGTTCTTATTTCTGAAAATTTAAAACACGGATCTTCATCACTTTTCGTCACAGAACAACAATCTTCACCCACCTTGGTTCCAGATTTCGCCCGAAACTCATCCACGGCATCAACCTTCAAACGATTTCGTCCAAGATCCTCGCACGTTCAGAAGATCATAGCGCCGGAGATCCACGACCTTCAAGTCTCCCCGAGTTCGTCATCTGGTCTTCAAAGCATTCCAAGAACCTCGTCGTGTACCTTCTTCAACGCACTTGTTCCCAGATTCTCCTCAAGAGGATCGTTTGAAGCTCAACCGCAGATCTTCTCAACGCCTTCATCTAGGTTCCTCTCTTCTTCTTCTCTAAACTCTTTTCGTTGCATGCGCATGTTAGGCTAGCTGTAGATTCAGGTTCTTGAGGATGTTTAGTTTAGAACTTCATGAGTTGATGAGAACTTTGAGGCTGTGAGATGATTAGTTAGGGTTAGATTTTTTTTAGATGAATTTGAAGTTTCAATCGGTGATAGTAATGGTTTACGGTGAGGTTTATTTGCTGATTGTTGAGAAGTTTTGATTGAAATGGTTGATGAGGTTAGTGGCCGTTTTGGTTTCAGAAAGAGAGAGATGAGAGGTGGTGGAGAGCGCCGTTAGGGTTTACGTTGAGAGGTAAGTGAACAGTGTGAAGTTTTCTGAGAGAGACTTAGTTTTGTTCATAGGGACATTGGATTGGGCTGTATCGGGCTAAGCCCAATGAACGTTGCTAGCATAATACTCCACGTTTTCTCTCCTTACCCCCAGCGTTTGTTGATGTTGTGGGGTAGACGGGATCACACTAGTGTCGCTTGCGCGAAAATAAGGTGCCGGCATGACAGAAGAGTCGCCACCTTTCGTTATTTATCCCTCAGAGCGGGAAAGGAAACGATCGGAAAAACCTGACGAAAAAAAGGGTAAGACAAGGTCATCGCAACCATTGTCTGGGTTCGGGAGTCGGTTACGCAAGGGGAAGGTATTAGCACCCCTCACGTCCGTCGTACTCGACGGGATCCTCGCTTGTTTGTTTACTTGGACGGGTTGGTTTTAATCTATCTACCTATCAAGGCTGGCTGAAAAAGAAAAGAAAAATGACTCGGCAAAGCGTCGCGCTTTATGCCTACGTATTCCCATCAGAGAATGAGAAATCAGAGTCAACGTAGTTCGGCTAACTACGGGGGAAGATGGGGGAAAGGTTGCTCGCTAGGATATCGCATCCTATGCCTACGTACCTTCATCTGGTATGAAAGATCAGAGCAAACGTAGTTCGGGAAACTACAGGAAAAAGGCTCAACTAGGAGGGAGACTATCAAGTCCTACTGTTATCATGCCATGGATTCATCCTATGGTTGAGGTTTGAACAGGGAACTCCTAGATGTTGTCATGCATAGGTTTCAACCTAAAAGTCTATCATCAAATCCTCATCAAAGGAAATGAGAGTCCTAAGGGATCATGTCAATGATACACAGAAACAGACAAAAACATCAGCTTTAACAGTAAAATGCATGCAATGCAAGTGAGGGAGGAAATGTGTGTGGGGTTTCAGCCTCCACAAGCTCATCTCAACCTCAAGCCAGTCATGAAATAACAGCAATCATACTGAAAATAATCAACATGCTATCAAGCAATATACAGATAAAGGAAATGAAGTGCCATCAGGCTAACAAAACACATGCTGGAGAAAGAATCATCTACTCCCTAACCCTAACACAGAATCCTGATCAAATCTAAGCAAAGCCCTAAAGCAAAACCTAACCAAAAGAAACCAATCCCAGTCTTCAAGCTTCAGAACAAGCTTACCAAAGACAGGGAGCTAAGTAAGCAGACTCATAGTGTCTTCCTCAGGAAAGCACTAGGAGGTGTATACTCAGGAGTTATATCCTATGTGGCTCAACCACTGTGATCAGTTTACATTCCTCCTCTGGAGAAATTAAACTCACAAGCAGGCTCCAACATCACTGGATATTTAGGAAATCCTATTTGAACTAGTGGAACTAAGTGAATAGACTCGTAGGACCTTCCTCAAGAAAGTACTAGGAGGCTTCCACTTAGGAGTTGTATCCCATGTGGCTCAACAACATGTGATCAGTTTACATTCCTCCTCAGGAGAAATTAAACTCACAAGTTGGCTCCAACATCATTGGATACTTAAGAAAGAGGTGAGAAGAAAGAATGAAAGTCATTCATAGTGCCTTCCTCAGGAAAGTACCATGAACTTCCTTCAAACTTCAGGATCTCAAACCTCACAGGCAGGGAATAATCCAAGCTCTGGGTCTCTGAGTCTTGATCAAAAATCTCCTCTTCATGATGCTCTTCAACAAGGTCTTCAAGACAACACAAATCCCACAACAAACCCCCCAAAACAAACCCCAGAGGTGAACAGATGACCCCAGCACAGACACAACCATCAGGCAACTTCAGAAAATACCTAAAAATACTAAACTAATGGGGAAAAAATCAACAAATATTCACAAGGGTCCTCAACACCTACTCATAACATCTACAAAGGTCTCTACCTAAAAATCAAGAAAGAACTCAATCAAAGAAAGGGATTCATCACCTAAGCACAATTTAAACCCTAATTAAACTATCCTAAGTCAACCCTAATTAAACCAATCAAGATTAATTCTAAAAAATCTAGAAAAAATCCTATGGGGAAGTATGGCTAATCATCTAATTGCACAAAAAAGAATGGGTAAAAAAGATTAATGGAAAGTACTAAAACAATTCCTACAAAATCAAATATCAAAATGAAACACTTAAAAAGCTATTGAATTGGAAAATCTACTAAAAATATTAAACAAAAAAATAAAATCTCAATTTTATTTTTATAATTTTCTACTCATTTTAATCTAATCATGAAAAAAAGAAGGAGTTAAAAATCATTTTCTATCTATTTTTAATGCATTTTACAAAACAGAGAAATATTAAAAAGAAAATTAAAAGAAATGAATTAATTAAAAGGGAGGGGGGTATGAATAGCATATCAGACCAGTTAGATTTATTGGGCCAGCAATAAAGGGGGGGCGAATAGCATTGAGCCCAGAACGCCTCTTAAAATGAAACGCTGCGTTTCAAATAATTCAAATTTTCCCTCTCTTTCTCAGATATAACCACAGCCGTTGGATTGGGTGAATTAGTCAATACCAGGACTTGATCCAACGGACATCCCTTCGTCTTCTCCAACCAAACTAGGGTTTACAGAACCCCTTGCCTCCATGCACGCACGTTCGAGCTCTTCTAGCTCTCTCCACACGCCATGATTTCACACGCTCCCAACACAAAACTTGCTCTGCTAAATGCCTAGAAGAAGATGGTACGACTAGATTTTTCTAACTCCTCCTAGGTTTTTCTAACCGAAAGCTTGAACACCTTGGCACCACCATGGTTAACTGCTATCAAACTTTAGCAAACTCAAAGCTAAAGGCTTACAGATACTCGACAAGCTATCCTGGTCATTATACACTAATTCTTGATACCTAAAACTTCTTAAACAGTCAGTTATGGAAGATTCAAGATTCCTACACCTGTTACAAAACTTAATGGATTGTGCTATAACCTTCAGGGATCAATCTACTAACCTCCTACACTAATCCTATGGTCAAGAATCCAATTAAAACTTCATAAATATTGAGATTCGAAGAAGAGAAAAACCTGCTCAAGAAATGATGGTGAAGGTTGCTTGCAGTACTTTCAAGGCTTGCAATGGCTTGTATGTGATCCTTAGAAGATGCACTCTCTTCTGTTTGCAAAAGCTTCGAAGGAAACAGCTTGTAATGGCAGAAATCACAACTTTCTTGAACTTGAAGGAACTTTCTTCAATGGTGTCTCTCTCTCTCTCTCTCTCTATCAACCAACCTTGCATTTAGTGTATTACCCTCTTTAAATAACAATTGGAAGAATGATCTAGAACTCCTTAGAATCATCTAGAAACTTCATGAAAGTATCATGTGATGATAAGTTCAAAACCTCCTATCTCATGCTCTTACTCCTTATTTTCGTGCCAAATACTCCTTACATGAGATATTCAAGTGTCATGAACCAAAATAAGGCTTTACATTGGCTTGTGTAAAGATTTTCAAAGTTAACTTCATTTGCAAGTAACAAATTAACAAAGAAACCTCATTTTTTGGACCTCAAATGGAAAATCCACTTAAACCAATCTTCTCAAAATGTTTTTTCCAATCAAAATGATATATTGGATGACCTATTTTGGATTTGTAGATCTCCCAAATCACTTTTCAATTTCAACTTTTCAAAGTTATAAGCCATTTTTAGTTCATTTTTGACCAATCATGGAATCTTGTGCTATGAGCTTTTTCAACAATTTGTGACCTTCTTTCTAGACTTAAAATCACATTTTGAGCAACTTTCATGTTTTAAGTTTTTCCATTTGAGGCTTGGAAATAGGAGTTTTAGGCATTGGCTAAAATGACCTATAACTGACAAATGACCAAAATACCCCTGCCTTGTTCAAACCATAAGTTGAGTTCCACAAATCCAATCAAGGACTTCTACCACTCAAATTAAAGCTAAGAAGATCCTCTTCAACATTCATGTTGACCAAGAAACCATAGGAATCAACCTACTAGGGCAAAAGTTGTCTGGAAGTTGGGTGACTTTCAAGGACCCAGATTCACATACCTCTGCTGACCTGTAATTTGTCAAAACCATAACTTGAGCTCTGTAACTCCTATCAAGGACTTCCACCACTCAAATTAAAGCTTAGAACAAGCTCTACAACATTCATGTTGTGGGGAAAATGAGATATCAAACACATCTAGTGCTAAAACTGCCTGGAAGATAGGGATCAAATTAGGGTTTTTTCACTGACAATCCTCAGAAACCCTAACTCAAAACTTCTCAAACCCTTCAATCATGATGAGTTGGTCTAGGAATCATCTTTATAACATCTCTATGCATCATTCCATGATCTCATGGCCCTTGGATTAAGTCTCAACCTTCTCCAAATCTTCAGCTGGTCTAGGGTTGACCCAGTCAAAACCCTAATTCTACCATTCATGGTTGAATCTTCTGAATTCTTACATAATGACTCCTCTGGGCTTCATGAAGGCTATCAAGACATCTCATAGGCTCTCTCAAAACATCAAGTTCATCCTCAAAGTCTCAGAATCATCTGAGGGGCACTCACAACTCTCAAACTGTGAAGCACACAACCCTGGTTTCAACCAATTTTCTGAGGATCTCTTGAACTTTCTGATGAAGGTGTCCATTTTCAAATACTCAATGAATAAATAATTGTTGGCCAAATTTTGGGGTGCAACAGCTGCCCCTATTCAAACGGCTTGAACCTGACTGGGTGAGAAGCGAACGGCTCTCACCCAATCAAGGTGCGAGACGATCGAATACCGGTATATCCGAAAATTTGCCAACTGCACGAGCACACGGTACTCTGCGGGGGACAAATCTTCGAATATTGCAATGCCAGCTGCACGGCAACTAGCTGGAGAGATACTGATCTGACATCACCGTCAGTCATACACATCAAATTCTTCTGACATTGTCATCAAACAACCAAAACACCCAACATCGTCGCTGGAAGACTAAACCACCTGACATCACCGTCAGAAGCAGACAAAATTCTGAGGAACACCCAACATCGTCGCTGGGAGACTAAACCACCTGACATCACCGCCGGAGAACTAACTCTGACATCGCAGTCGATCAACCAAAATACCCAACCTCACCGCTGGAGAACTAAATCTGACATCACCGTCGGACGATCGAAGTACCCTGCATCACCGCTGGAGAACTAAATCTGACATCACCGTCGGACGATCGAAGTACCCTGCATCACCGCTGGAGAACTAAATCTGACATCACCGTCGGACGATCGAAGTACCCTGCATCACCGCTGGAGAACTAAATCTGACATCACCGTCGGACGATCGAAGTACCCTGCATCACCGCTGGAGAACTAAATCTGACATCACCGTCGGACGATCGAAGTACCCTGCATCACCGCTGGAGAACTAAATCTGACATCACCGTCGGACGATCGAAGTACCCTGCATCACCGCTGGAGAAACATCTTCTGACATCACCGTCGGAAAATCAACATACCCCGCATCACCGCTGGAGAAACATCTTCGACTTCAATCAGAAGACGTATTATTCACTTGATCGCGCTCAATCATCACCTCAGGACAACTGACTTGGTCTTCAGACTCACACGAATCACTTTGTTGTATCTACAACCTTTGGAACCTTATCTTCAGCCACCCGTTGCTTCATCCACACGGAAATCTGGCTTCACAGGAACCTTCTGGTATCGCCCTCTGGCGCTTACGAAATCCATCTTCAGATTAGACATCGTTGTTGGAGCAGACATACCACGCTGCTCTGGTCTCCAAGAATCTCTTGACCAAACAGATCCATCGGGCGTCTTCAAGAATCGTCCCGGACTAATAACCTTTCTGGAGCAAACATTCTGTTGGGAATTCCAGGAATCTTCCTAGGCAACTCCTGCTGGAGGAGCTATTGGGGAGCTCAAGTATCATACTAGGCAAACAACTCGGGGAGCTGCACTGGAGTCTTAAGAATCATCTTAAGCAAATGGCCCTGCTGAGGGGTTTGAGAATCATCTCGAACTGAAGACTTCGCTGGGGATTTCAAAAATCATCTTGAGCGAGCGACTGCGGGGATCACACCGGGGTCTTTAGAATCATCTTAAGAGAGCGACCTTGTTGGAGAGAATATCAGGAATCGTCCTGGGCAACCGGTCTTTCGGTAGTACACCTGTACAATAAGGATGATAATGACCTAGGTCATGCTTATGATGCGTATGCTTCTGCACTACGCCCCATACAGTGGGAATGACATGTATTTATGCTAAATGCCATGCAATCATGCACAATGCTATGCAGTGTTGAATGCTATGCAGTGTTGAATGCTATGCAGTGTTGAATGCTATGCAGTGTTGAATGCTATGCAGTCATGCACAATGATACGACCCCGTCAGCAAAATAAATGCCGAGGGGGGAATCCTCCTGTCAAGGAGAAAGAACCACTCAGGTAGAGGAATCATCCTGCTGAGGAGAATGTGAACACGCCAATATCAATTAGGCTCTGTCTGGGGAATCAATCTTCCGCGAACTGCTGCAGGGGAACAACTTCAGCTGACTGCTGCAGGGGATGAAGCTCTACGAGAACTTGGATCTGCTGATATCAATCGCTAGAATGAACTGCGTGGCCGTCTCGGCTACTCTTCTGGGGATAACCATTCCGTGGGGAACCAACTTCAGCTGTTCAACACTCCACTGGGGAAAAACCAATCATGATCTGATCCACTTCCAAGGATTCGGATCCCTGGGACATCTGCAGACTCGGCTGAGGAGGGAGAAATCATTCTGCTTCGCTGGAAAGAGTGCGACTCTGGGGAAATGCAGCATCAGCCGCCCCATGCTCTGCTGGGGAGAATTGATCATGATCTGATCAACTTCCAAGGATTCTGCTTTTCTGCGGACTCAGCCGGGGAGAGAAATCATTCTACTTCACTGAAGAGTACGACTCTGATGGGGAATTTCAATTCTGCTGGGGAAGAAAGAATCATTTGACTTCGGGGGAGAGTATAACTCTGCCGGGGAATACAACATCAGCTGTTCCAACACTCTACTGGGGAAGAGGGAGTCATCGGCCTCCAGGAGAGAGCCTGGCTCTGGCGGGGAATCTCAATTCCGCTGGAGACTTCAGTCTGGCACCATCAGTTGCTGCATCCTTCGGCATACGAACAACCTCCTGCGAAACCTGCACTTGTGACCCGGTGCTGGGGAAGAGTCCTGCTTCGGCGACTTTACTGGGGAAAACACGAGCTTCAGCTCCCGAACACTTCTATGAACTCTGCACTTGTGACCCGGTGCTGGGGAAAGACGAGCTATGGTACTCAATCATTCTTCGGTGCTTGACTCAGCTTGATGAGTTGGCATTCCTTCAGGACGCGTCTGCTTGGGGAAGAGAATCACCTCTACCTGGGGAAGACATATCAATGCCCACTATCGGATTCTGATTCCACGGAGGAGAGATCACTGAACTCTGCTGAAGAAGGAGGACTTATCCTGCTTCGGGGATACGCACGACACATCTTCTGACGGGTGCTATACCTGCAACGACACAAACAAACAGACAAGATACCCTCCTCAAAGGGGCCTATCAGGGTTATTATCTCGCGACAACGTTCAATTAATTAATTGTTTCAACAATCAATGGGCTTAGGCCCGCAGGTTTATGTATGCGCATTTTATCAAAAACACATCGGCGTTATCATTCGCAAACAAAACAGATAAATGCAAAACAGACAAGTAGAATTGCTGAATAATGTGCATTTTATTGATGGTGAACCCCTGAATGGGCAAAAATGTTTTACAACAGAGGCAAACTCCTGAAATGAGGAAGCCGCGCAAAAAAAGAAAACATAAATATACATCAGTATATACAAATGTCGGCAATCGAGGCGTAGACGAACACCATGAGTTGATCCCTCTAAGACCCACTCGACTTCGATACTTCTCCGATGCTTCAGCCTTGGAAGAGATTGATTCAGATAAACGGCCCTCAGGTCTTCCGAACCACTAAACAATGAAAGTCCATACGCGGAACGCAGTCATTTGCTTATTTAAATCCCTAACTTTTGCGTGAACCGCCCTTTCGGGTTTTCAGTTCACCGGGATACCCTTTTTTGCCGAAGCCGCCCAGTGTAGGTTTTCGACTTCGCGGGTGTACATCTTTTCAATATATCCCTAATTTTTGCCCGAACCTTTTATTCTGTTTTTGGTTCGCCGGGATGCCCCTTTTTTGCCTGGACTCTCTTTTTTTTTTTTTTTTTTTGTCCAGCGGGTCGCTTTCAAGCAAAGTATTTTTTAACTGCGTCCGCGTTCACCGGGGATGCAAAATCTTCACCGTCCATCGTGGATAACAACAAAGCTCCTCCCGAGAAGACCTTGCTGACGATATACGGCCCTTCGTAATTCGGAGTCCACTTGCCCCGGTGATCGGAGTGTGGCGGAAGAATCTTCTTCAGGACGAGATCACCCGTCTGAAAGCTTCGAGGACGCACCTTCTTATCATAAGCTTTCTTCATTCGGCTTTGGTACAGGCGACCAAATGCAATCGATGCTAGCCTCTTCTCGTCCATCAGGCTGAGCTAGTTCAGGCGATTCGTCACCCATTCTGCCTCATCAAGTTTCACATCAACCAAAACCCGCAAAGAGGGAATCTCCACTTCTAGCGGTAGGACAGCTTCCATACCGTACACCAAGGAGAAAGGAGTTGCCCCGGTCGACGTACGCACCGTCGTACGATAACCGTGTAAGGCAAACGGCAGCATCTCGTGCCAATCTTTATACGTCACAACCATCTTCTGAACAATCTTCTTGATGTTCTTGTTGGCCGCTTCAACGGCGCCATTCATCTTCGGCCGATAAGGAGATGAGTTGTGGTGTTCAATCTTGAAGCTCTGGCACAGCTCCTTCATCATCTTGTTATTCAAATTTGAACCATTATCAGTAATGATCCGCTCGGGAATTCCATAGCGACAGATGATGTCCCTCTTAATGAATTTAGCAACCACCTGCTTGGTCACATTAGCGTACGAGGCTGCCTCCACCCACTTGGTGAAGTAGTCGATAGCTACCAGGATAAAACGATGACCATTGGATGCGGTGGGCTCGATCTTGCCTATCATGTCAATGCCCCACATGGAGAACGGCCAAGGGGAGGACATGACATTCAATGGGCACGGCGGCACATGAACTCTATCAGCATAAATCTGGCATTTATGACATTTCTTCGCGAATCTGAAGCAATCCGACTCCATAGTCAACCAGTAATATCCTGCTCTCAGGATCTTCCTCGTCATGGCATGCCCGCCGGCGTGCGTACCAAATGTGCCCTCATGGACTTCCTCCATGAGCATACTGGCCTCTTTCTCATCTACACATCTGAGTAGCACGAGATCGTGGTTTCTTCTATACAGCACTCCATCAGGGTTGAGATAAAAGTTTCCAGACAGCCTCCTCAGAGTCTTCTTATCCTGGGTTGACGCACCCGCCGGATACTCCTTAGTCATAAGGAAGGTCTGGATGTCGTGGAACCATGGCTTGCCGTCAGTGGCATCCTCGATTGCGAACACATATGCTGGTCTGTCAAGACGCGAAAGAACAATGCTTGGAGCCTCATTCCAAAGATTGACCTTATACATAGAAGCCAACGTGGCTAAAGCATCAGCCATTTGATTTTCAGCCCGTGGTACATGATGAAGTTCTACTCGGTCGAAGAACGGAAGCAGCCTTCTGGCGTAATTCATGTACGGCACTAGATTCGGTTGACGAGTTTCCCACTCCCCTTTGATCTGATTGATCACAAGCGCTGAGTCACCATATATGTCTAGATTCTTGATTCTCAAATCAATTGCCTCTTCTAGACCCATAATACACGCTTCATACTCGGCTTCGTTGTTGGTAACTGGAAACGTCAGTCTCGCAGTAAACGGGATGTGGGATCCGTGAGGAGTCGTGATGATAGTCCCGATACCACTTCCATAGGAATTGACTGCTCCGTCGAATATCAACTTCCACTGAGACTTCCTATCCGGCCCCTCGTCGGGCAATGGCTCTTCGCAATCCTTTGCTTTGAGAAACATAATGTCCTCATCAGGGAACTCGAACTTCATCGGCTGATAGTCTTCGATTGGCTGTTCGGCAAGGTAATCAGACAATACGCTCCCTTTGATGGCTTTCTGAGAGACGTACTGAATATCATATTCTGTTAACACCATCTGCCATCTGGCAATCCTGCCCGAAAGAGCCTGCTTCTCGAAGACATACTTGATCGGATCCATCTTCGAAATCAGCATAGTGGTGTGATTGAGCATATACTGTCGTAGACGTTTGGCAGCCCAAGCTAGTGCACAACACGTCTTCTCCAGCATCGAGTATCGAGATTCACACTCAGTGAACTTTTTACTCAAATAATAAATGGCATGCTCCTTTCTGCCCGTCTCGTCGTGCTGACCGAGAACACACCCCATACTATTCTCAAGAACTGTCAAGTACATGATTAATGGCCGTCCAGCCACTGGGGGTATCAAGATCGGAGGTTCTTGAAGATACTGCTTTATCTTATCGAATGCCTTCTGGCAGTCTTCATTCCAAGTAATCGCCTGATTTTTCTTTAACAACTTGAACATCGGTTCACAAGTGGCCGTGAGCTGGGAGATAAACCTCGCAATGTAGTTTATTCGGCCCAAGAAACCACGAACTTCTTTTTCTGTTTTCGGCGCTGGCATCTCTTGGATAGCTTTTATCTTTGCAGGATCAACTTCAATACCTCGTTCACTAACGATAAACCCCAATAACTTTCCGGACCGCACCCCGAAAGTGCACTTGTTAGGATTCAGCCTCAGCTTGAACTTCCTAAGCCTTTCAAACAGCTTCAGCAAATTGACCAGATGCTCATCCTCCGTTTGGGACTTTGCAATCATGTCATCAACATAGACCTCGATCTCATGATGAATCATATCATGAAACAAAGTTACCATTGCTCGCTGGTAAGTGGCCCCTGCGTTCTTCAGACCGAAGGGCATTACCTTGTAGCAAAACGTGCCCCAGGGGGTAATAAACGTCGTTTTCTCCATGTCCTCCGGCGCCATCTTAATCTGATTGTAACCGGAGAAGCCATCCATGAATGAAAACACGGAAAACTGGGCTGTATTGTCGACCAACACATCGATATGAGGCAACGGGAAATCATCCTTAGGGCTCGCCCTATTCAAGTCCCGATAATCGACGCACATACGTACCTTACCGTCCTTCTTCGGTACAGGCACTATGTTGGCGACCCACGGAGGGTAGGTGGTAACGGCTAAAAATCCTGCGTCCAACTGCTTCTGGACTTCTTCTTTGATTTTTACAGCCATGTCTGGTCTCGTCCTCCTGAGCTTCTGCTTGACTGGAGGGCAATCTTCACGCAACGGCAAGCGATGAACCACGATATCTGTGTCAAGTCCAGGCATATCCTCATATGACCAAGCAAAGACGTCACTATACTCTCGAAGCATCTCGACCAGTCTATGCTTGACATCGCTCTGCAGCGCAGCCCCGACTCTGACATTCCTGATAAGCTCCTCAGAACCCAGATTTATGATCTCAATCTCCTCTTCATGAGGCAGAATAACCTTCTCCTCTTGTTTCAACAAGCGGGCCAATTCTTCTGGAAGGTCTTCGTCTTCAACAATCTCATCCTCGGCTTGATAGATCGGGCAATCAAAGTCGTAGTGAGCCGTAGAGGGTCCAGAGTCGATGTCGTCTGTTACGTGGATCCTGCAATAACAAGGGTTAAGTTTAAAGCAGGAATATGCAGGTTAGCACGAACCTCGTTGCCATTTTGCTGTTTTTCAAAACAAACATAAAATATGAATAACAGAGAACACAACATTTGATTACGAAGAAAACGCCTTTTTATTTACTGATAAAATGTATACACATAATCCAACAAGGCCCTGACAGTAAAACCACTATGCCCCGGGCAGGACATAGGGTTGTACAAAAGATTGTAAAAAGCAAATCATTACTCTTCACTTGTCAGCTCGATAATCTCCTTGATGGTCCAGTTGTGAAGGCGCTCGCCTGGTTTGCTCGGTTGAATCCAGGCATCGAGATCACAGTCACTGTCCCCGCTGTCCTCCGACGCTGCGTTGACACTTTCGAATATTACTCCTCCTTTGGTGAATAGGATCGGCCCCTTTCCACGAGATGAGCTACCAGAAGAAGTTGAAGCTTCAGCTTCCGGAGAATATCCCAATCCAAACTTATCCTGTTTGAACGGTATATCCAAGACGTGCCCCCAGCCTGGGGTAGAACCAGCTTCGACAACTGCTCTAGCTTCCTTAAACGAAGAGAGGTTCACCTCCTGCTTCTCTGCAACAATGGGAGCTACCTCCTTTACCTTGACGGTCTCAAACGCCTGGCAAAGAGTCTCATGGATCTCGCCATCCATTTCGACATACTTGAAGGACGACAGGTGGCTTACCATGATGTCCTCCTCTCCGCAAACTGTTACTATGCTGCCCCCAACAGCATATTTAAGCTTCTGATGCAACGTAGACGTTACGGCACCAGCAGAATGAATCCACGGCCGACCTAAGAGGCAACTGTAGGCGGGCATGATATCCATAATATAGAACACTGCATTAAACGTCTCTGGACCGACTTGAATCGGCAGGGTCAATTCTCCAAAGACGTGGCGTTTGGTTCCGTCAAAAGCCTTTACGACCAGATCACTGGGCGTGCACAGCAGTCCCCGGGTATCCAACTTCATTAGTGCTTTCTTCGGAAGCACATTCAGCGAGGAGCCCGTATCTACTAGGACATGTGACATAATCGTGCCCCTGCACTCTATCGAGATGTGCAAGGCATGGTTGTGGTCTCTTCCCTTGGGCGTCAGCTCCAAATCTGTAAAACCCAGCCCATTACCAGCGTTGACATGAGCTACTACTTCCTCAAGTTGATTAACCGATATCTCTTGCGGCACGTATGCAGCATTCAATACTTTCAGCAATGCGTTGCGGTGTGCTTCAGAACACAGCAACAGGTTAAGAATTGAGATCTTTGACGGAGTCTGGTGAAGATGATCTACAATCTTGTAGTCACTTTTCCTGATCAGTCGCATGAACTCTTCTGCGTCTTTAACCAACAAGTCTTTTTCTGCCCCCGCAGGAACCTCTTCAACGGCTTTACCTTTGCCTTTGTCAGCAGCATCAGCCCGGACTACCTTCTCTGCCGCACCCTCCGCCGGCGCGAACACTCTGCCACTTCTGGTGATACCACTGGCCTCAGCAAGACTCTGCGCAGTCGATCTGGGCGGCTCAATCTCTACCTTCTGGCCATTACAATACACTTCAGCGCCGTAATGCCATGGCACGGCATTGGTACTCTCGAAAGGGATTGGTCCAGCCCTGGTGATGGTGATAGTAGGTGGACGAGGTGCAGAAATGGTGATAGGGTGGCGAGGAATGGTGATGGTAGCAACTTCGTCAGCCTGCTCCAGCACGACTTCTCCCGACGCATTCTCAACGCTTCGACTAAACTGCAAAATACCCTCGGTCATCAGACTCTGGATACCTTCACTCAACTGCTCACACCCGTCAGGAAGTGCAGCACATTCCATACAAAACTCCCCACACCCGGGAAAGAAGCCTTTCTTCAGCAGTTTAGCTTTAACAAAACTCAGTGGCGTTTTCAAATCTCTGACATCAGTCAGCAAGTCTGAATTCTCTTCGGTAATGACAGCATTTACTCCGCCCCCCCTATGATGAGGCATCGGATTCTTGGTGACGTTGGGCACGTTGTCAGAAAAATTTATTATCTTGGCGTCAATCATGTCCTGGACCTTATGCTTAAAAGCTTTGCAGTTCTCAACTGTATGGCCAGGTGCCCCAGAATGAAATTCACATGTAGCATTAGCATCGTACCCGGGTGGTGGTGCCCCTGTTAAGGGAGCCATTGTCCTCTTGTGAACCAATTGGAGCTGAAGCAGCGTCTGCAGAAGCTGGGCATACGACATAGGAGGAGTTTCCAAATGACGGTTTGCCAGGGGACCCCGATGCTGATATTTCTTATATCCCGGATTATTCTGTTGCTGAGGCTGCTGCTGCGGCTGAGGGGGAGCAGCTGGGATGTTTATGCTAGCGATCTGAGACTGAGGGCCCTTGCCCTTTCTCCTAGCATTAGAGACAGCACTGGCATCGCCCTCCCGACGCTTGCCAGTATAAGGTTTCTTGCTGGCTCCTCCAGATGAGGATGATTCGCCTTGAATCTTGCCGATCTTTATACCATTTTCAACATGCTCGCCCAAAGTAATGAGGGCCGAGAAAGTTCCGGACATGCCACTAACCAACTTCTCATAATAGACTCCGGGAAGAGTGGCCACGAACATCTGTACCAACTCACGCTCAACCATCGGCGGTTGAACCCGAGCAGCCAACTCACGCCACCGCTGGGCGTACTCCTTGAAGCTTTCATTGCTCCGCTGCGAGAGATTCTGAAGCTGAACTCGGTTGGGAGCCAAGTCGCTATTATACTGATAGTGGAGAACAAACGCTTCGGCGAGATCTTTCCACGTTCGCACAGCAGCGGGTTCCAAACCCATATACCATTCAAGCGATGGGCCAGAAAGACTATCCTGAAAGAAGTGCATCAGCAACTTCTCATCATCAGAGTAAGCGGACATCTTTCTGTAATACGATCGGAGATGAACACGGGGACAAGTAGTGCCTCTATACTTCTCAAAGATAGGCACCTTAAACTTGTGAGGTACTTTAAAGTCAGCAATCAGCCCAAGTTTGGACATGTCAACGCCCAATGTATTCTGATTTTCTATATCTCTCATTTTATCTTCTAGTGCCTTGAACCTGAGTCTAGCTTCAGCAGTTAACTCAGCCTCTACACCTCTCTGAGAGAAAATGTCGTCCTGATGGTCCTCCAGCCACGGTTGAGGCACCACCATATTTCCTGCACCAACATTAACATTGGCTCCCAAACCACCATTGACGGCGCCCGCCGCGTTAAGTCCGAGATTATTCATAAGATTGCCGTTAGCACTACCGTTGCCCCCGGCAGCAGGAACAACGTTCTGAGGAGTATCCACTTGAGGAGGAGGAGTGGGTACGGCCCCGCCGTGAAGAATTCCATTGCTGTCAACCCTGGAGATGAGAGGTTGAACCAAAGTACGAAGTTGCTCTTGCCCGTTCGCAACTACTTGCATCAACTCCATAAAACGATCCATCCTTTCACGAAGCTCCTGAACATCTGATTGTACTTGGTCCATGATTCTCGTTTGATTGGCGCGAGTCGAGTAACGGTGGATGAATCTTTGATCAATCCTGGAGATTGAAAGCAGCTCGGAACCTGAGTACCTGAAAAACCTGTCAAGATTAAAGGTTAGGAAAAGCAACAGAATGTATGTCATGCAAGAATGCTTCATGCAAATGCATGCGTGTGTCTGTGTGCTTGAGAGATTTCCCCGGTCCTGGCATCTGCTGATAATAAGGAGAAGAATCTAGGCCCAATCATGGAGACAGCAACCTCACAAACACACGCTAATGGAATGATTATGCAAGCTAATGCAAAATGCAGGCATGCAACAATATATCCAAGGCTGCTGTGGAGATTCGATGTCAACAGTCACTGCTGAGAAGGAAACCCCGGTGTAAACCCACTGATCTGATCTGTTGTGAATAACCATCTGGTAGGATCGAGATCAAGATTCTGCTCTGACAAGAACGAAGGCCTGATGATGCAAACCCTGGATGCAAGATCAAGGAATATCTGTTGGAGAAGTCTTCAGACCCCAAATCACGAATCTGCCCTCTCAAGAACAAATACACAGCTGCTGATGAGATCTTCAAACCTCACTCAAAACCTGCCCTATCAAGAACAAAATAACAACTGCTGACGAGATCCTCAGACCTCACTCAAAAATCTGCTTCATCCAGAACAAATAACAACCGCTGATGAGATCTTCAGACCTCACTCAAAAATCTGCTCCATCCAGAACAAACTTCTGATAATAATACACTGATCAAAGCCTGCTCTATCAAGAACAGACAAACACCCGATGATAAGATCCTCTGATCAAGCCCTTGCTCTATCAAGAACATATCTGCAACTGAGAACCCAACATAACTGATTCACTGTCAAGAAAACCAGGTGGTCTGGAGGTCAAAGTTTCCTGCAATATCCCAACCCACTCACAGGTATGATGGACCTAATCCACGGACAAAGGTACGGCATCCTATGCGGTCGTCAGCGTCACAGACATTCATGAGTGACAATACGATTCCCAGAAGGAGTGGCATCGTCAAGTCATGAAGAGGCCTCTCTTAGCTGACTTCCAAATGATCGGTCCCCAGAGTCGACAATCCTCACGTCTGGACTCCCCTCAGATCCTCAGGACCGGAAAGGAGCACCTCTGCAAGAATCTCGTCTGAGCGCAGATTTTCGTAGGGAACTGTGCCTGCTCAACAGACAGGTTCGTCTACTACTTCTCCACAACTATATCTAGGTGTGTACTCAAGCCCAGGTCCGGCTTTTCACTCACAGTAACATCCCTCTCCCACAGCAGCACAGATAATCATATCGAACTGGAAATAAAATGCGGGAAATAAAATGCGGGAAGTAAAGTGCGGGAAGTAAAGATGCGATAAATAAACGCAACCCAACAAGCAAACACACAAACGATAGGATTGACTCGCGTAGGGGATGGGAAACGGTCCCAGCATAAGGGATGGGAAAAGCCCCTAGATGCTTGTTGTCCCCAGCAGAGTCGCCAGCTGTCGCTTGCGCGAAAATAAGGTGCCGGCATGACAGAAGAGTCGCCACCTTTCGTTATTTATCCCTCAGAGCGGGAAAGGAAACGATCGGAAAAACCTGACGAAAAAAAGGGTAAGACAAGGTCATCGCAACCATTGTCTGGGTTCGGGAGTCGGTTACGCAAGGGGAAGGTATTAGCACCCCTCACGTCCGTCGTACTCGACGGGATCCTCGCTTGTTTGTTTACTTGGACGGGTTGGTTTTAATCTATCTACCTATCAAGGCTGGCTGAAAAAGAAAAGAAAAATGACTCGGCAAAGCGTCGCGCTTTATGCCTACGTATTCCCATCAGAGAATGAGAAATCAGAGTCAACGTAGTTCGGCTAACTACGGGGGAAGATGGGGGAAAGGTTGCTCGCTAGGATATCGCATCCTATGCCTACGTACCTTCATCTGGTATGAAAGATCAGAGCAAACGTAGTTCGGGAAACTACAGGAAAAAGGCTCAACTAGGAGGGAGACTATCAAGTCCTACTGTTATCATGCCATGGATTCATCCTATGGTTGAGGTTTGAACAGGGAACTCCTAGATGTTGTCATGCATAGGTTTCAACCTAAAAGTCTATCATCAAATCCTCATCAAAGGAAATGAGAGTCCTAAGGGATCATGTCAATGATACACAGAAACAGACAAAAACATCAGCTTTAACAGTAAAATGCATGCAATGCAAGTGAGGGAGGAAATGTGTGTGGGGTTTCAGCCTCCACAAGCTCATCTCAACCTCAAGCCAGTCATGAAATAACAGCAATCATACTGAAAATAATCAACATGCTATCAAGCAATATACAGATAAAGGAAATGAAGTGCCATCAGGCTAACAAAACACATGCTGGAGAAAGAATCATCTACTCCCTAACCCTAACACAGAATCCTGATCAAATCTAAGCAAAGCCCTAAAGCAAAACCTAACCAAAAGAAACCAATCCCAGTCTTCAAGCTTCAGAACAAGCTTACCAAAGACAGGGAGCTAAGTAAGCAGACTCATAGTGTCTTCCTCAGGAAAGCACTAGGAGGTGTATACTCAGGAGTTATATCCTATGTGGCTCAACCACTGTGATCAGTTTACATTCCTCCTCTGGAGAAATTAAACTCACAAGCAGGCTCCAACATCACTGGATATTTAGGAAATCCTATTTGAACTAGTGGAACTAAGTGAATAGACTCGTAGGACCTTCCTCAAGAAAGTACTAGGAGGCTTCCACTTAGGAGTTGTATCCCATGTGGCTCAACAACATGTGATCAGTTTACATTCCTCCTCAGGAGAAATTAAACTCACAAGTTGGCTCCAACATCATTGGATACTTAAGAAAGAGGTGAGAAGAAAGAATGAAAGTCATTCATAGTGCCTTCCTCAGGAAAGTACCATGAACTTCCTTCAAACTTCAGGATCTCAAACCTCACAGGCAGGGAATAATCCAAGCTCTGGGTCTCTGAGTCTTGATCAAAAATCTCCTCTTCATGATGCTCTTCAACAAGGTCTTCAAGACAACACAAATCCCACAACAAACCCCCCAAAACAAACCCCAGAGGTGAACAGATGACCCCAGCACAGACACAACCATCAGGCAACTTCAGAAAATACCTAAAAATACTAAACTAATGGGGAAAAAATCAACAAATATTCACAAGGGTCCTCAACACCTACTCATAACATCTACAAAGGTCTCTACCTAAAAATCAAGAAAGAACTCAATCAAAGAAAGGGATTCATCACCTAAGCACAATTTAAACCCTAATTAAACTATCCTAAGTCAACCCTAATTAAACCAATCAAGATTAATTCTAAAAAATCTAGAAAAAATCCTATGGGGAAGTATGGCTAATCATCTAATTGCACAAAAAAGAATGGGTAAAAAAGATTAATGGAAAGTACTAAAACAATTCCTACAAAATCAAATATCAAAATGAAACACTTAAAAAGCTATTGAATTGGAAAATCTACTAAAAATATTAAACAAAAAAATAAAATCTCAATTTTATTTTTATAATTTTCTACTCATTTTAATCTAATCATGAAAAAAAGAAGGAGTTAAAAATCATTTTCTATCTATTTTTAATGCATTTTACAAAACAGAGAAATATTAAAAAGAAAATTAAAAGAAATGAATTAATTAAAAGGGAGGGGGGTATGAATAGCATATCAGACCAGTTAGATTTATTGGGCCAGCAATAAAGGGGGGGCGAATAGCATTGAGCCCAGAACGCCTCTTAAAATGAAACGCTGCGTTTCAAATAATTCAAATTTTCCCTCTCTTTCTCAGATATAACCACAGCCGTTGGATTGGGTGAATTAGTCAATACCAGGACTTGATCCAACGGACATCCCTTCGTCTTCTCCAACCAAACTAGGGTTTACAGAACCCCTTGCCTCCATGCACGCACGTTCGAGCTCTTCTAGCTCTCTCCACACGCCATGATTTCACACGCTCCCAACACAAAACTTGCTCTGCTAAATGCCTAGAAGAAGATGGTACGACTAGATTTTTCTAACTCCTCCTAGGTTTTTCTAACCGAAAGCTTGAACACCTTGGCACCACCATGGTTAACTGCTATCAAACTTTAGCAAACTCAAAGCTAAAGGCTTACAGATACTCGACAAGCTATCCTGGTCATTATACACTAATTCTTGATACCTAAAACTTCTTAAACAGTCAGTTATGGAAGATTCAAGATTCCTACACCTGTTACAAAACTTAATGGATTGTGCTATAACCTTCAGGGATCAATCTACTAACCTCCTACACTAATCCTATGGTCAAGAATCCAATTAAAACTTCATAAATATTGAGATTCGAAGAAGAGAAAAACCTGCTCAAGAAATGATGGTGAAGGTTGCTTGCAGTACTTTCAAGGCTTGCAATGGCTTGTATGTGATCCTTAGAAGATGCACTCTCTTCTGTTTGCAAAAGCTTCGAAGGAAACAGCTTGTAATGGCAGAAATCACAACTTTCTTGAACTTGAAGGAACTTTCTTCAATGGTGTCTCTCTCTCTCTCTCTCTCTCTATCAACCAACCTTGCATTTAGTGTATTACCCTCTTTAAATAACAATTGGAAGAATGATCTAGAACTCCTTAGAATCATCTAGAAACTTCATGAAAGTATCATGTGATGATAAGTTCAAAACCTCCTATCTCATGCTCTTACTCCTTATTTTCGTGCCAAATACTCCTTACATGAGATATTCAAGTGTCATGAACCAAAATAAGGCTTTACATTGGCTTGTGTAAAGATTTTCAAAGTTAACTTCATTTGCAAGTAACAAATTAACAAAGAAACCTCATTTTTTGGACCTCAAATGGAAAATCCACTTAAACCAATCTTCTCAAAATGTTTTTTCCAATCAAAATGATATATTGGATGACCTATTTTGGATTTGTAGATCTCCCAAATCACTTTTCAATTTCAACTTTTCAAAGTTATAAGCCATTTTTAGTTCATTTTTGACCAATCATGGAATCTTGTGCTATGAGCTTTTTCAACAATTTGTGACCTTCTTTCTAGACTTAAAATCACATTTTGAGCAACTTTCATGTTTTAAGTTTTTCCATTTGAGGCTTGGAAATAGGAGTTTTAGGCATTGGCTAAAATGACCTATAACTGACAAATGACCAAAATACCCCTGCCTTGTTCAAACCATAAGTTGAGTTCCACAAATCCAATCAAGGACTTCTACCACTCAAATTAAAGCTAAGAAGATCCTCTTCAACATTCATGTTGACCAAGAAACCATAGGAATCAACCTACTAGGGCAAAAGTTGTCTGGAAGTTGGGTGACTTTCAAGGACCCAGATTCACATACCTCTGCTGACCTGTAATTTGTCAAAACCATAACTTGAGCTCTGTAACTCCTATCAAGGACTTCCACCACTCAAATTAAAGCTTAGAACAAGCTCTACAACATTCATGTTGTGGGGAAAATGAGATATCAAACACATCTAGTGCTAAAACTGCCTGGAAGATAGGGATCAAATTAGGGTTTTTTCACTGACAATCCTCAGAAACCCTAACTCAAAACTTCTCAAACCCTTCAATCATGATGAGTTGGTCTAGGAATCATCTTTATAACATCTCTATGCATCATTCCATGATCTCATGGCCCTTGGATTAAGTCTCAACCTTCTCCAAATCTTCAGCTGGTCTAGGGTTGACCCAGTCAAAACCCTAATTCTACCATTCATGGTTGAATCTTCTGAATTCTTACATAATGACTCCTCTGGGCTTCATGAAGGCTATCAAGACATCTCATAGGCTCTCTCAAAACATCAAGTTCATCCTCAAAGTCTCAGAATCATCTGAGGGGCACTCACAACTCTCAAACTGTGAAGCACACAACCCTGGTTTCAACCAATTTTCTGAGGATCTCTTGAACTTTCTGATGAAGGTGTCCATTTTCAAATACTCAATGAATAAATAATTGTTGGCCAAATTTTGGGGTGCAACAACTAGGCCCAAGCATTTTACTGGCGCTACCACCTTTTCCATGTTTTACCCCCCCTTGGTCTGAGCAGTAGAAGGAATCTGGGCTCGGCCTGGAAGTTTTTTTTTCTATTGAAGCCTGTAGTATATTTGTCCCCCCCCCCCTGTTGGCATTTAGTTTTGTCTTGTTTTTTATTATGCTTTATTTTAATGTTTAGATTTAGTTTAATTAGGATTAACATTAGAATAATATTAGAATGATAATAGACTATCTTAGATTAATAATAAGCTTAGTTTAATTGTAGTGGAAAAAAACTCTTAGAATAAAAAACCTAAAAAATATTAGTATTAGTATTAAATTTAGTAGTTAATACACTTTTTAGGATAAAATGTGATAAAAAATGTTAGAAAAAAAACGTGGAAAAAATATTAGTATTAGTTTAGATATTATAATACCTTAGGATTCCCCTTAGAATATGTGATAGAAATCTTTTAGGATATAGTATAACATTAGGATTAAAAATCTTAGAGAAAAATGTAATAAAAATAGTAGGATATTTTTTAGGTTAACATTTTCTTTTATGAATATATAGTATTAAGTGCTTAGGATAAAACTTAGAATATTTTAGTATAGTTTTAATATAATTTTAGGATCTAACATACTTGGTACATAAAACTTTTAGGATAGAATTTAGTTCAAAAACAATAAATACTTAGTTGTAATATAGTTTGGGGCATTTAATAGTTGATTTAGGATTACGGAATATATGGGATATAGGGTATGATTAGGGTCCCTTAGAAATAATTAGGTATAATTAGTTAATATTAGTATTTTGTACTATAATTGATGTGATGTTTGTGGGGACTTCCCCTTTTGCTGTTTGTTATTTTTGCTTGGGTTTTGGGGGGCTTGCTTGGAGTAGCTATTGAAGACTTAGGGGCTTAAAGACTCAACTCGGAGCATGGAGTGAAGTTTCTTTTCTTGAAGACTGTTGTTTGAAGACTTAGGATGTAAGAAACATAGGAAGAGCTCTATACTAGACTAATTTCTTTCTCAAACATAGAGAGCCTCTTACGCCTCTACTCTACCCTATGACATAAGATCCTCACAAGGTAGCTCCATCTCTCCTTAGGAGGGATGTAGAGCATGCCTTGTTTGAGTAGAATCTTGAGGGTAACTGTCTGTTATTGTGTTATAATTTTAGTGGTTTCCTTTGGTTACCATTAAAGTTGTAATACATCAATTGGATCTTACTGATAAATCTTTCTCTCTTGCTGGAGCTTGGATTACGTTGAAGCATGAAGACGTTTGCTGTCAAGTGGAGATTGAAGCTGTTGTTACCAACATTTGTTGCTGTTTTCAACTTTTGTTGCCGTTTTTCAAGGCGTTTGCTGTTTAGAGCTGCGTTTGCTGTTTAGAGCTGGAGTTGCTGTCGAAGCTGGCGTCGGGTTTTATTTTTCTTTTCTGTATTGTCTGTTAATTTTCTCCCCGTGGGTTTGAGGTGAAGTTGTTTCACTTTGCCTATTGTTTTCTAGGTTCGAGGTTGAGTGGGACTCCCTTGCCTCGCTTGTACTGTTGCATTCATGCATTTTACTGCTTTACTGTATATATGTTGTTGCTTTTCCGTTTATCCCCTTAGGATCTTTGTTTCCCTCTGCGCAAGAGAGAAATATGACAAACATTAGGTTCTTATCCATGCATGACAACATTAGGGTAGTTTTGATTCCCTTTTCAACCATAGGCTTTTTTAGAGTTTCTTTCTCTTCTCATCTCAGAACCATTCAAAAACACAGTAATAAGGTTAATCGATGTCGTACGTTACGAGCCTTAAGCTATTTGAGAAAAGGTTGCTGGAGGGTCACTCTTCAGTAATCTGATTGCTTAGTGTGTTACCCTTAGGGTGACATACGACGTAGTCACTCTCAAATCATAGTCTCTAGTGCGTCAGAGATTGCAAACACACTAAAAAACAGTTCTTGCGTAAAAGACTGTAAACCAATCAAAGAGTCATTTTTGTCCGCTTGGACCCGTAATCAGGAGAAAACCTTTTCAGAAGGATAAAAGATAAACAGACAGACTTGTGTCATACTTTGCCCGAACTACGTTTGCTCTGATCTTTCATGCTATATGAAAGTACGTAGGCATAGGATGCGATATCCTAGCGAGCAACCTTCCCCTCCTTTCCCGTAGGTAGGCGAACTACGTTGACTCTGATTTCTCGTTCTAGACGGGAATACGTAGGCATAAAGTGCGATACTTTGCCGAGTCATTTTATTTTCTTTTAACCCCAGACCTGTAGAGTAGATAGAATAACAATCCGTACTAGAAAACAAGCGTGGATCCCGTCGAGTACGACGGACGTGAGGGGTGCTAATACCTTCCCCTTGCGTAACCGACTCCCAAATCCAGGATTTGGTTGCGATGACCATTCCTTTCCCGCCTTTGCGGTAGGTTTACTCTGAGCGTTTCCTTTCCCTCCGTTGGGATAAATAACGCACGGTGGTGACTCTTCTGTTCAGCCGGCGCCGATTTTCGCAGTAGCGACAAGAGGCCACTTTCTTCAAAGTGAACTCTTCTTCGAGTTTGGGAAAAGGATTGCGATCTTTGATGTAGAGGTTCAAAATCTTCTCAAATTCCTCCAAAGTAGGAGCTATCTGAAAATCGACGAAGGTGAAACAACGGAAAGACGTGTCATAGTACTGAGCCAAGGGTGTGAGGTCTTCAAACTCCACCCTCTCTGTCAACAGATCCAAAATTCTCCCATAAGAAGAGTGAAATTTGTTGTGCTTGATAGGAGTGATCTTGGCACTTAGAGCTTTTAGACTGTCGAT
This sequence comes from Lathyrus sativus, assembly GCA_963859935.3. Lineage (NCBI taxonomy): Eukaryota > Viridiplantae > Streptophyta > Magnoliopsida > Fabales > Fabaceae > Lathyrus > Lathyrus sativus. The sequence continues at coordinate 432,044,144 of OZ012738.1, forward strand.
TGAAGGATCTTTGTATTTGAAAGTGAAGGTGCTCTTTCTGTCGGTTTTCTTGTTTAGCTTCATTGTTCCTAAATTCACATTCATCATGACTGCTTTTGAAAAATGCTTATATCTGCAACAAGAACAAGACACTAAGAGCTTTGTTTTTTTTTATGAAGTATGTATGTATGAACGGATGCAGAATTTGAGCATATGGGTTCATAAGTCCGTGGTATGGATATGGTCGATACTGTCTGCTTTATGGAAAAGGTTCTCACAAGGTGTAATCTAGGGTTTAAAAGGGATCCCAAAGTCATGGATTCACATGACTGTTCATCATACATGACATGAATATGTCGGAGGATGACTCCATCACATGAATCTCTTTTGGGTGAGGTCCTCGTATCGACCCACATGAGAAGAACTTCTCGGGGGCCCATACTACGAGACACATCGACATTGGGTTCTAGACAAGGATTTCAGAGTCATGGACTTTCTTGACTGTTTGTTACGTATGTCAGTCATTGCCAGGCAACAACTCCATCAAGAAAGTCTCTTCTGAACGAGGTCTTCGCATCGATCCACACGAGAAGAGCTTCTCGAGGACCCATACTACGTGACCATCAATCTTAGTTGGCCAAAGGTTTAGGGTTCTAAAAGGTCCTTAGAGTAATGGATTCTTGAGAAAACGTTGATCAAACACGCCAAGAGCTTGACGATTCTCATCATTCTCAAATGAATCTACTCTAAGCGAGGTTCTTGTATCGACTATCACGAGATGAGCATCTCGGAAGCCCATACTACTCAACCTCTCCTATCTCAATTTTAACACTCTAGACTCGGGTATAGAGTCTTTCCCTCAAGGTTTGCCACCAAAGTTTTCAATCCATACCAAGAACCAATGAAACCAAACACAGTGAAATACAATTGAAAAAACAAGGAAAGCGATAAACAAGCAAAAAGGAAAGAACCCAAACACGCAAAAACAACCTAGGTTAGGCTTGAATTGCTTAGGAAAAAGTCCCCAGCAGAGTCGCCAGTTGTCGCTACGCAAAAAATGACACAGAGTCGCCACCAGATTTTATTTATCCCACGGAGGGAAAGGGAAATAGCGATAAAACCTTTGGGAAAAGAGCGTGGTCATCGCAACCAAGTCTTAGGGTTCAGGAGTCGGTTATGCGAGGGGAAGGTGTTAGCACCCCCTCGCATCCATCGTACTCGATGGGAACCTCCTAGATTATTTAACGTGAATGGGTGTTTTTATTAAGAGTTTGCTTGCTTAGGGAAAAGAGGGGTTGGTTTATTTATTTTAATGCTCGCCAAGGATTGTGGCCCTTGTGCCTACGTATCCTCACTTAAAGTAAGTGAAGAATCAGAGCTCCGTAGTTCGGAGGCTTATGAAATTGTTGTTTGTTGGTTGATTTTATACCTTGAAAAAGGGTTTTTGATTGATGCCCTAAGGCGAAAAATAGTTTGATGAGTTGATGTTATTTTTAAGTTTCTTAAGAGAAATTGTTCTTGATTAGGATTATACACAAAAGACTTTAGATAGAAATGAATGTTTCGAATAACCAAGTTGAGCGCCTTGTATCCAAAACATTCGGAACGAGTGTAGGAGGACTCCATTCTCATTCCTTTTCCACCACTTTAAAGTTCGTGGTGCATAATTCTAATCGTTTATGTTATTGTGTTTTGGATTTTTATGAGAAAAGAGAACCACTTGACGTTGGATCAAGGTTTATTGTTTGTAAAAGTATTTGAGGTGATACGAACAAGGTCGATGGCGGACGCACAAGGCGGCCGACTTACAAGGGTTGAAAATGGCTCGATAAAATCGAGAGTTTGTTTTTGAAAATGGTTTTTGGAATCAAAAGTCACCAAGGACAATAGCAATATTCACACTAAAATCATACAAACATATGGTGTTAGTCGGCTAAAAAAAATCGAGACATGCAAAAAAAACAGGAAAAATTTTTTTGGAGGTAAAAATAACAAAAATAAGTGAAAAACAGTGGTGTGACACGGGTGGCTGTGTTGTGTGACACGGCCCGTGTCATAGGGTACATGCAATGTGGGTTTTGGAGCGTGACAGAGGTGTGACACGGGTGGCCATGTTGTGTGACACGGCCCGTGTCATAAGGTCTGGGAGAAAAATGATTTTTAGGGCAAACAGAGGTGCAACACGGGTGGCCGTGTTGTGAGGCCTGGGGTTTTTGGACGTGGAAACCTCAAACAGAGGTGCAACACGGGTGGCCGTGTTGTGTGACACGGCCCGTGGTGGGCGACACGGGTGGTCGTGTTGTGTGACACGGCCCGTGTCAGGCTACCAGAGTGAAAAAACCTAACTTTTTCTATGTTTTTCTTTCGTTTTTGTGGTTTCTTGAGAATGGTTTCTTAGTCCCTTTGGAACATTACATGATACATACAATACAACAATACATAAAAGAGTAAACAAAATGAATGTAAGAGCAAAAAAATAAAGGGAGAAAGGTTGGAGGAAATGGATACCCAAGAGATTTCTATCCTTATTGCAAGTCCTCCTTGGTCTTGGTTGAATATACTTCACTCCTCTTCACTCTATGTTGTGAAGGTTTTGTTTCTCAATGATCCTCTTGGTTCTATCTCACTCTCTTTTTCTTTGGTTTGCAAAGCTTTCTATTTTTATGGTTTTTAGGGTTTTGTTTGCTCTCTCTCTCTTTTTCTGGTTTTGCAATGTGTGTCTAGAATGAATGTTGAATGAACCCATTCTCTTGTTTACAGCCTCCTCCTCTTATCTCAGCTCCTAGGGTTTTCTCTTCCCCCCAAACATCAGATTTTTTATGGGGCAATGTCTCTTGCCACCTTTTCTCATGTCACTCTCTTTCTTTCCATTTCCATGCAAGAGCTATGCTGCATTTTTTGCTGTTGCACTTTGCCTATGCTGTTTTTTCTGCAGCACTTTGTGCCTTGCACCCATTTTGTTGGCTTGTGCTTGGACAGCTCCTCTTGGTCAAAGCTACTACCTCTTGACAGCATTTTCAAAATCTGATATTTAGATGTATTATCATATGCTATTCTCTTGATTTTGTGACATGTAGATTTTGTGACATGAGGTAATTTGCCTCCTCTTGTATGGGGTTGTTTTGCACATGATTAAACATGCATATTCTTGGTCTCAAAACATTCCAATGTTGATTTAATTCTTGCATATTTCTTGGATGTTTGTAAACATATTGTGGACTTGGTGTGGCACTACCATAACATGAATTTAATTAGAGACTTGAATGAAGATTAGAAATAAATTAATTTCTAAACATCACTTAGAGTTGGAAATCTTGCAACAAATCACATTCTTGTAATGTTAATAAAACTTCTCTTTGTAATATTCTTGCCTCTAATTCATGAATTCATGATGGATTTCCCTAGAACCATCAAACTTGAAGTGGATGAAGTCTTGAATTATGGACTTGTGATCTTGACTCATGCTTTGCAAATTTGGACTCCACTTGATCAAGAATTTGAAACAAAATTGGATGAAGCAATCTTGAATTTGGCCTTGAATTTCATGTTCATTAGGAATATATTTTGAATATCCTAATATTTTGTCAAGTAACTTCTTCTTGAAGAAATCCACATGAGTAGACTTTCCAATTTAGATCAAACCTTAGATAATGAACCTTTTCTTCCATGTAGTCCAAGATAGACAAGTTATCTCATTTGAAATGAAAAATGACAAATCGACCCAATCCGTACCCACATGCTCGATATGCAATAAAATGATGTATGATATGGCGAATGTAGGGTATAAAGGCTAAAGGCGAAAATGAGGGTGTGACAACAGCAAAAACATGTTACGACCAGAACTGATACTTGTCCAAATACTCATATGAATCACTTACTTTATGCCTCCAAAACATCCCTAAATCATCCCTACGGTCATACGACGAGAACGACACAAAATCTATGGTTTATTAGGCCAATCTGGCAACATTTGCACCGCCTAAATCACTATTTTTCTGCAATTACTCTGAGTGCATCAGAGTTACTCACATTTGAACATTTCTATTCCTACAGTGTCAAACATATAACGATCCAAGGTTTTGGCCACGAAGGCCTAAGGTTTCCCTGCTCATATCAATATTCAGTGTTACATACCATTACCCCTAACCTCAAAGTCTTATCATAAAATTCCCTATTTTCCCACAACCAACCCAAAATTCCTTAAATCATAAACCAACCATAAACACATCTAAAGGCATACATAGAAAATCATGAACAACGATACTCACCATACCTTAGTCGATTCGCAGCTTTCACGATTAATTTCAGGATCTTCTGCCTCCAACCTTTCCTTCAGAGCTCTAGCCACCAAACTTTCACGGTTAACACAAATGAATTCAAATTCCCTTCAGAACTCAATTTTGTCCAACCTAGTCTTGGGCCTCACAAATTGGGCTTTTCCCTCATTACCCTTACTAACTCCCTCAAATGCCCAAATTGCCCTTATTTCACTTATATTCTATTTAATTAATAATAATAATAATAAATTAATATTATATGCTATTAATCAAGTAAATACCCAAAAATGCACATCTTTCCAATATTCACAAAACCACCGGAAAATTCACCGAAATATGAATATTCTCAATTAAATAATTAATTAACATATTCCGATTAAATTTGGGGTGTTACACTCCTTCGTCCAAACCAGAGGAATCTTCGACACCAAGACTTCCTCGGACTATTCGTCCTTTTCTTGGACCTCGAGGTTAAAAAAGGAATCTACAGCCATATGAGTAGCGGGTTTGACGACGTACCATCGATCCTTAAAATGCCGGATAGAATCCATGTATGCTTGAAATAGCCTTCTCGACTGCTTTAAAGACACCCAACTGTGTCAGCCATTAGTCGTCTGTCTTTGGAGGTCGAAGATACGGAAGAAGAGTGAAATAGTGGCCTCAATATTAAAATGTTTGAAAACGAGCTCGTACGCCAGCACGAAAGCAATTGTGTTGGGATGAAGTTGTGAGGGCGACAACCGAAGCCAATTAAAAACCCCTAGCTGAAAGTCAGTGAAGGGCAGGCGCAACCCTACCTCCCAGAAGGTAATCATACATAGGGAACCTCATCCCCTTGAACACTGAGCATATTCGGTGGGTTGCCCGCGGTTTGTACACTTGCCAGTTAATAATGGAACCCTCGAGACGGTCCTCGATGTTGGCGTAAGCGTCGGAATCGCCCACAAGAAGCAGGAGGAGATGCTCAAAGGCTCTTCCCCGGCCCAGTCCGCGACGGATCTCCTACGCTCCTCGTCAGCATGCGTTATCATAGAGTCTGGCTCGTCGCCGCTTTCAATAGTTCCTTGGGGCTAAGCATCCATTTACACCTGAAAGCAAAGGAAATTGGTGAATTCGACGTTCAGAAACAAATCCACCCTTCTACTACATATCAAGTGAAAGGGCGAAGAGGGAAGATCCCTACGGGCAAGACCTCTACCGCCTCAGCAAATGCGGGCGGACCCCCGAGACTCCAAACATTTGTCCATGGGAAGGCATACAAAACTATAGAATAGGAATTGCGTCCAAACTGGCATACCTCCCGAGGGCTTCCTCGTTTTCCCCACAAGGTTCTTCCAAACTACCGTGCTTGAGGAACTCATCATTTGTCCCCGGGGGATTCATAAAACACTATCTTACATGCTCGGGGAACTCATCGTTTGTCCCCGGGGAATTCATCCAAAATTAGCCTACATGCCTGGGAACTTCAGCGCTTGTCCCTGGGAGATTCATCCTAACCATACTTTTTCTTCAAGGGGGCCCCAACGTATTCACCAGAAACCCCCCAATATGCTCGGGACATTCATCATGTCCACCGTGGGATCGTCAGAAAATAATAAAAACGGGTAAAAAGTGAGAAAAACATAGCAAAGGTATGCAAAACTTACTTGAGACAACAGTTCTATGTAGTGACACGACGGACGGTACGGCGGAAAACGGTGGACGTTGCGGTGTAGAATTTGATGAGGCAGAAAAGGAAGAAGAGCGACATTGTGAGCGGTAGGAGTGAAAAGTGGAAAATGGAGCAGGATTGCTCCTATTTATAAGCCTAGCATGGGACTCGAGGCGCCCCTAGGCACTTAAGCACCCCTACTCCTAGTCGCCCTAGCTAAGCAATGGTTGCTTGACACGTGGCGGCTCCAAAGGCTCAGCAAAGCATCCATTTCCCCACCAGGCTCCCCGGCGTGCCTCTGCTCCCAACATAATAAACGACTCCCAATTTCATACGTCGGGCAAATACTCTCTCCCGAAGAGGTCCTCGACATTTTTGACCTGCCCTTAAGTTATTACTCTTCCACCTCAGAGCAACGACTTGAGGGCTCATGTTCTGGACTGGGCCGGAACCTGCCCTTCAGTCGGGCAGACCCAACCCAAGGCTATGCTGATGAGGCCCAACAGGGTCCAATTTCCTCTATCGGGTAGGAGCCTCAACAAGGCACATCCGTCGAGCAGAAGACCTTCCTAACAGGGAAGCCCACGCGCTTCCCCCACGTGCTCCCCCATACACGGATATGTCATCAGACAACTACCCACTTCCAAAAGAGATGGTCAGCCCACCTTCCTAAGATCATGGGGCAGTTGGTCTAGGGTGAAGACCACGTGCTGGTTTTCACTATGCCACGTAATCCATAGAAATTACTTATGTTGGGCTTGGCAATCCGACCCAATGCAATGTAACCGTTGGCCTTGTGCTGGGGGCACATTATAAATACCCTATTCCACTAGAGGACCAGGTATTTTATTCATCACATCTTCTTTCTGTACTCACTCTCTCTCGTTTCGTTACTTACTTAAGCATCAGAGCATCTTGCAGGTACACCCCTTTTTCTCCTCCATAACTCCGGTGAAGGCAGCAACACGCAACGCGTGGCAGGTCACTGATTCCCTTCTGATCAAGTAAGATCAATCATCAAAGAACATATCTCTTCACCCTCACTTTTTACTTACAGTAACATCATCACCTTCACTATGACAACCACCACCATTAATCATCTCCTTCCTCTCACTCGATTCTTTCTCTCGGTTCCACCCTTTCCTCTATTTTGTGTTTTGATCAAACTCACAGGTTTTCATTCATGGCGGAGGAAAACTCTCATTCATATATATTGTCATAAGAAAGTGGAGCTAAAGAGGTTTCAAGTCAAGTAGAAGGAATTGTTGAGCTTTCTTTATCACCGCTGAAAGAAGAAGATGACGATAAAGGTAATAATTTTGTGCCTCTTCACATGATCATGATCAACCTTTAAAATAGAATGCTTTTTGGTTGTATTAATTGTAGAATTTTGGGATACTTGCTTTCATTTGGATGACAAGATCAAAGCAAAAAATTATCAGCCAAAATTATCAAAGCAGAATTTATATAAGGTCACAAATTGAGGAGTTAAAGCCATTGATTGAAAAATAAAGTGTTGAGATTTAATAAATAGATTATAGTTTTCTTGTTCAAATTAAAATCTCAGATGTTTAAGATATGATGTATCATTTTAGTCTCTTTAAGTTTAAAATGAATTTTATAGTCTATGGTAAGATTCCAACAAAATTGAAATATGTTGTGTTGATCTTTTGGTTCATTTGTAGAATGACATTTCAATTCTTCTTAGTCAATCATAAATTGTATCACTGCTTGGAAAATATTTGTCTATAGTTAATGCCTTTAGAGATTTTTATTTATAGTTTTATGAAATTTTCTATAAATTATTGTGAAAAAATGAACACCAAAGTTTAGCAAGAAATTTCTAGTGCAGTTTTTGAGTTACTATTGTTGTTTTGCTTGTTACTGAGATTCAAAAAGTACATGTAAAAACATAGGGGTATTTAAAAATCCACAACATCTCTAAAACTATTTAACATGAATCAGTAGAAATTGATCTCTTATAGATACTAACTAAATCGCTTGGTGAATCCATTCCGTATAGGGTAATAATTATGTTATTCATGAATTGTATAGTTTAATTAATGGAGTCTATCATAATATGCCAATGAATTCTCCTGAAATGAATATTAGTACTAAATTTCAATTTGACATGCTGATAATTGTTAGCACGTAATTATTGTACAGAAGAAATAAACCAGGACTTGATGCTTTATTCATTTCCCGTGTCAGTATATTCATTTCTATCTTATGGTTGATTTAAACTATGAAATTCAACATTAAGAATATTCTATTTTAATACATACTGCAACTTGTATCTCATTCACTTTTCTCCATATGTTTTCTGTCACAATGCTAACAAATTGAAATACCTGTAGTATCATTACATACTTATCTAACTTCCATTTAAATGTCTGGTACTAGAGCTAATAAATGTGCGGTGAAGCTTGGTTGTGTTGCAGGACAGTTTCAGTTGGTCGACGGTTGAAAGTTTATGAATAGTGGTCGAAGGGAGAAGAAATTTTGCAGATTTGTTAGAGAAGGTGGTGACGTTTAGTTGAATGAGTGTATTATATATGAATATTAAAAACTATTTACCTACTGCCATATATAACGTTAGTATTGGTTGGTTGGTAATGTTTGAAAAAGTAAAAGAAGAGGACAAACCACCTCAACTGACACGTCATCTAAACAAATGTGGTTTGGCAATATTTGATGAAAAGAACCACTTTAATTCTGTTAGACAATGTAAGGGACTAACTTAGAACTTAAAAAAGAAAAAGGACCAAAATGGACCCCGATGCATAGGTAGGAGACCAAAAAGGATATTAAGCCTAAACTTTTCTATGTATTTTTGGCATTATAATACTTATTATTATAAGATTAAGATTTTATATGTTTTTTTGGTTTTTTTATACTACATGACATGATTATGAAACTCACATTTTTTGATATCATAATGCTTATTTGATATTACATGTTTTTAATTAAAATTAATTTTACTACGTTAAAGAATGATAGAAAATCAAATAAATAGATAAAGTAATATTAAAAAAATAATACCATAAATAAAAATATTTTAGTAGAAGTAATTTAAATAAAAAAGTAGTACTATATTTAAATATATTTTAGTAGATAATAATTAAAATAAAAAAATTATAAAAAAATACTATAGATAAAAATTAATAATGATTTACAGTGTTGTTAAAAGTAAACATTAAATAATTAGTAGCATTTTGAACCGTTACTAATCTCACCCGATCAGAAAGGATCAATGGTCTGCCACGCGTCGTTGGATTGTAGCTTTCACCGAAGTTGGGGAGAAAGAGAGGGGTGTATCTGCAAGACACTCCAATACTTAAGTGAGTAACGGATTAGAGTAGAAGAGCAAATACAGAGAAGTAGCTGTAGAGAATTAGATACTTGATCCTCTAGTGAAAGAGGGTATTTATAGAGAGACCCCAGCGAAGGGCCAACAATTACCTTGCAATGGGTCAGACTGCCAGGCCTAACCCAAATAACTGCCAGAGCTTACGTGGCATAGTGTAGACCAGTACGTGGTCTTTGCTTTAGATCAACTGCCCTATAATCTTCGGAAGGTGGGCTGGCCAACTCTTTTGGAGGTGGGTAGTTGCCTGATGACGTGCCCCCGTGTGGGGGAGCACGTGGAGGACGTGGGGGAAACGTGTGAGTCTCCCTGTCAAGGGAGTCGTCTACCTGCCATCTATGCCTTGTTGAGGCCTGTGCCCGATATGGAAGGATTGAGCCTTATTGGGCTTCCCCAAAGTAGTGCTGAGCTGGGCTTGCCTAACAGAGGGGCAGGTCCTAGCCCAGTCCAGAACAAGATCCCCCCAAGTCGTTGCTCCGAGGAGGATGAGTGATGACTTAAGGATAAGCCATGTCGAGGACAAATAAGGAAGGCGGTCCTATGCCCGGAAGATGGATTCGAGAGTCGTGCTTGTCGGAATATCATGTTAGGGAGGCGAAAGATGACGGGGGCGCTAGCTTTCTGAGCTCAAGGGAGAATGAAGGGGCACAGTCAGTCACGGTTGCCACGTGTCAGGTGCCCATTGTCCATCCTAGGGCGGCTAGTTATAAGGTTGCTTGAGTACCTAGGGGCGCTTCGAGTTCCGTATTAGGCTTATCAATAAGTTGTGGCTTGCCCCTTCGTCACTTTTCGCTCCCAATTCTAACAAACAGACTCTCTCTTGCTCCTCCACCGTCTTTGTCGCTGTGCAATTGCTGCCGCCGTATCGTCCGTCGCGAAGTCCGTCTTACCTCTACTTAAACTATTGTATCAAGTAAGTCTGTTCTTCCTTTTCTTCTATTTCTTTATTTTCCGGCAACTTCTGCAGCGGACACAATGAGTGTCCCGAGGAGGCTGCAGGTTTTCTGGCGATTACGGTGGGATTCCCTTGACCAAGGGCAGACCTAGGATGAAGCTCTCGGGGATGTATAGTAGTTCTAGATAGATTCCCCGAGGTCAGGTGATAGGGTTTGGATGAGTACCCTAGGGATAGATGATGGTGCTGGATGAATACCCTGGGGACAAATGATAGGTTTAGATGAACACCCCGAGGACAAATGATAGATCTAGATGAATGTCCCAGGGACATATGCTAGTGCTGGTTGAATGCCTCGGGGATATAGATGGTAGTATATAGCGCGGGGAAGTGGATGTCGAGGTTGGGAGAGCCTAGGTCGTAGATACCATCCCCTTCGCCCTTTTCACTTGAGTTACAGTGGAAGGGTGGATTTGATCTTGAAACTTCGAATTCACCATTTTCCTCTGCTTTTCAGGTGAACATGGTTGCGTGGATACCAGGAGTTATAGAAGTCGATCAGGAACCGGAATCTCCGGCGGCCCCGCCCGTCGAGGGGCAGAATCGGTCAGTTGAATATTGTGTCATGGAGGAGCCATTGAGTACGCCTTCCCGTTTTTTCGAGGATGATTCTAATGTGTTCGCCACGGTCGAGGATCTCCGTGAGGGTTCCTCTATGAGTTAGAAAGTGTATAGACTGCGGGCCCACCATCGGATCTATTTGAGCTATGGGAAGATGCGATTTCCCATGTATGAATTTTTCTTTCGCGAAGCGGGACTCCAGATGCCCTTCTCCGACTTTCAAATGGGGATCTTCGACTGGTTGAGGCTAGCGCCTTTGCAGTTGTACCCCAACGCGATTGGTTTTACCCGAGTATATGAGCTTGTCTGCCGACATCTTGAGATTGGGACCACACTCACTATGTTCTTTCGGCTCTTTCATCTACAACAACAAACGGTTGATGGTCGACAGGGGTTGGGTGTCCTTGAAGCAGACAAGGAGGTTATCCAGGGCGTACATAGATTTTGTTCGGACCTTCAAGGACAGATTCTTCGTGGTTAGGCTCGTGTCTCACGAGGCATGCGCCTCGCTATACCGTCGTAAGTCCCGGGATGCGAACGGGCAACAGGAAGAGGTCATGGTACTGAGGGTTCCATTGGATGGACGGAGGAACACTTCAAACAGAGCACATACCACTATATTATGCGGGTAGGTACCTTGGACGCTAAGGACCAAGTGGGCTACCAAAGGTTGGTGGCCTTTGTAACACTCCAAATTTAATTGGAATATTTTAATTAATTTATTTAATTGAGAATATTTATTTTTCGGTGATTTTCGGTGGTTTTGTGGATTATTGAGAAATGTGATTTTTGGGGTTATTTATTTTGAATAATAGTATGTAATATGAATTTATTAATATTATTATGAATTAAAATTAATATAAGATGAATAAGGACAATTGGGACAATTCAGAGGAGTTAGTGAGGGTATTATGGAGAAAGCCCAATTGTGAGGCTCAAGACTAGATTTAACAAAAAGAAAATTGGAAAGGGATTAGGATTCATTTGTTAGACCATGAAAAGTATTGAGGCTAGAGATCTGAGGAGAAGATTGGAGGCAGAAGCTTCGAGAGATTCCCTGAAAGATTTGTGAAGGCTTTGAGTCAACGATTGAGGTATTAGGAGTATTACCTTCATGATTTTCCATGTGTAACTTTCAATGTATTTAAGGCCGATTTAAGGTTTAAGGGATTTTGAGGGTGGATATGAGAAATAGTGATCTTTGGCCTTCGTGGCCTAAATTTGTTATTGTGAATCTAACCGTGGAATTCATTGGGAAAAAGGAAAAGTTAGGCCTTCGTGGCCAAAACAATGATTTGACATTTATCTAACCCTAGAGGGATAGGAATATTAGATAGTTAGTAATTCTAATGAATATGGGTAATTGTAGGGAAATTTGTGATTTAGGGCGTGAATATGATACGGGATTGGCCTAATAAACCGTATGTTTTGTGCCTTTATCGCCGTAAGACCTTATGGGTGATTTAGGGATGTTTTGGGGGCATTAGGAAAGTGAATCGTGTAAAAATTTGGATGGATTTAGGTTCTGGTGCGTAGCAGAATTTGCTGTCATCGCACTGTTCGCCTAGCGAAGAATGCTTCGCACAACGAACAATGTTGTTCCAGACTCGCCTAGCAAAGAAAATCGCCCCAGACTCGCCTAGCAACATGCCAGCGAACGTAGCCGAGTTTTACGAATGTTGATCGTGTGCAACGGTGCCTTGATGTTTGATTCTGTGATTTCTTTGACGAATTAACATGAGTATGACTGTGAGTTTTATGTGATGTGTACATGATTATATGATGATTTCTATGATGTATTGATTGGAAAACTATGATGATATTACCATGACTTTGATGAATTATATGATGCCATAAGATATGATGATGATTGTGATGATGATGAATATGATGAATGATGATGCACCATGTTGTTATTATGAGGATGATTATTGACGTGTGCATCTGGACTTCCGTTCAGGATCTCGATTACTTTGGCTTCAATCCTATTATGCGGATGTGAAGTGTTTTGATGTGCTTCAGTTCTTGTATAAAATCGATCCTATTGATGGGGATCTATGGAGGGTTGATGGCCTAGTGTCCATCGTGCTGTGATGATTGGTACCACATGCATCGAGTCTTGTTGCATTTACATTTATGAGTCATTTGGAATAATTTATGATGTTGTGGTCTTTGAGGCTTATTGAAGGATATCAATGTGTTGAATATGAATATGACGCCGTTTTATATGTTGATTTTTATACATTGATTATTATGAACCGTTTTACTCACCCTGCCTGTTTGAATGTTACCTCCACGTGGGTAACGTGCAAATGACCAGGTTTAGTCGTGGACGCCGTCGAGGATATTTTTGAAGTCTTTGAGTTGTTACCCTTTTGGTTAACTTAGAGGGTCTTGCTCTGATATGTAACATTGGGTTGGGGTCTTTTGAGTTAAACTATGTTTTATTTGAGTTTATTTTGATTATCTTCCCGTATGAGGAAAACCTTGATTTATGCCTTTTGAGTTCCGCTGCTTTGTGCAATTTGATGTATTTTGGGAAAACCCGTTGCTTACGGAGCCTTGACCTATTTTGTTGATTTGGGAAATGTACGCCCTTTTGGGTGGCTTTTTGTTGAAATTTAATAATTACTATGATATATGTGTTATTTTTCCATAATATTTGTAGGGTAGAAAAGGGTGTTATAGCCTTCGTGGCTAGTTTCACCTCGGCAAAATGTGTGACGCCCGACGACAACTTCATCCTCGACAGGAACTAGAATATTCTCCAGCAGTTGAGGCTTATCAATACGAAGGTTTTGCTTGAATGTGCATCTGACGAGGAGGCCTTGCGTCTGTTAGGTAGTGGGTCGTCCTCTGCCTGACCCGTTATGGGCTCTGTTATTCTTGTGTTTCGCTAATCCTTTGCTCTTTTGTTTTGCAGGATGTATGTCGACCATGCAGGAGCACGTGAAACGAATGGCGGCCATCAGAGGTGGGGAAAAGAGTGGCAAAGGAAGGGTCGCCCAGGTGCTGCAGCTGCCTACTGCCAAGTAAGGATGAGGAGGCTCTTTGTTGTCACCATAGGGGAGCCAATGTCCCTTGTCGCAAGAGACTCCGAAGAGGGTAAGGATCCATGGGCCAGAGACTCTCATCAACCTTACTGAGGATGGTTCAGAGGAGGGGTTCATGATTCCCCCTTGCCATTTGCATCCTGGTTTCTTCCACGGGGCCAGGTCTCCGACTGTATCGACCATGGAGGCGAAGGCAATCCTCGGCTTCAGTCGGGACACGAGGAGGCTGAGGTTGACCGAGGACTTGGCTATGATGATGAGGGTATTCTCGACGGCCCTGACTCTGAGCGACGAAAGTGCCTCTTCTGCTAATCTTACCAAACTGCAGGGGGGACTCACGGCTGCTGATTCGAAGCTAACAAGTTGGCTGCCAAGCTAGATTTATCCAGGGAAGATAACGTCGCTCAGTGCAAGCAGAACAGCGAGGCGGGGGAGCAGCTGAATGCCGTCGGGGAGGACAAGATGAATTGTAGGCGCGGATCGTAGAGTTAGAAGCTGCCCTTCGACCGACCGAGGAGGAGACGGATGAAAAGAATCTCCTGACTTCTTGGGCTGTACTGGTGGCGAGGATTCGGGAGCTCGAGCAAGATTATTTGTGGGCTGTCGAAGTTGGCTATGAGAGCGCTGTAGAGCAGCTCGAGATAGTGAACCCCGAGTTTGCCCTTATCACTGAAGGGACAGGACCCTATCACCAGGTCATCAACGGATGGGTGGTAGCAACTGGGACCGAAGATGAGGATGACAACCCGGTGATCTAGGAGGAAGAGCGGGAGGGGCAAGACACCTCTTAGGGTTTATTTCAGTATTTCTGGGCCTGCGTGCTCGTGTTGATTTTTTGGCATGCATGCCTATTTTTGTTATGAGATGTATTGTCGGTCCTATGTGCCCTTTTATGTAACTATGTATAATGGGTTCTGCCTGCTTCTTCTTGAATGAATTTTGTTATTTTCTACTGTGTGTGCTTGCATGTTTATTTTCTTTTATGTATGAATGTGTTTACTTGCTCGACATGCGGTGTCACCGACTGTGTGGAGAACGAGTCTGGTGGTCGGAGATGGTACCGATTGACTAGGGGTTAAGGGCCTTGGCAAAGGCCCTTCCCTGGGTGTGAACTTCCCATCGCGAACTGGTGTTCTGCCTCACTGGTATGACAGCAGTGGAGCTTGATCGAGGGGTCCCCGTTGGAGAAAGGGTCATGCTCGCACACACAAATGACTTACTCTTGTCTTTTTGTTTTTAAAATTATGAGTCGTGGTGGTACCGTGTTGCGCCCCTATGTCGCAACGTTGACGGGTTACGGGCAGTGTTTAACTGTAATACTGTTTAAATTTTTTGGCGTTCCATGGTCTATCAAGTTTGCCTCCTTGTAGGTTTTCGAGGTAGTATGCCTCGTTGCCCGTCTTGTCCCGGACGTGGTAGGGGCCTTCCCAGTTTGCGGTGAGCTTGCCTTCACGTGAGTCCTTTTGGTTTCTTTGTAGGATCAGGCTGCCCGTTTAGAATTCGCGCCTGATGACGTTGTTGTCGTGGCGCAAAGCTACCTTTGTTTCAGGGAAGCTTCTCAAAGGGATGCTCCCGTCTTGGTCTCCTCGACCAGGTCGAGTTCTTCCCTGAGTGCCTCGTCATTTTCCTCTTCGGGCAAGGGGGATTCGGTTCTCCTGGAGGGCTCCCTTATCTCGACGGGGATCACCGCTTCCATCCTGTAGGTTAGGCGGAATGGGGTCTTCCCGGTCGTGGAGTGCGGGGTGGTCCTGTAAGCCCAGAGGACGTTGTGCAACTCCTCGACCCACCCTTTCTTGGCGTCCCCCATCCTACGTTTCAGCCCGCGCAGAATTACCATGTTCGCTGCTTTAGCCTGCCCGTTCATCTGCGGGTGTTCGACTGACGTGAAGTGTTGTTTCATGCCTAGTCTGACAACGAAGTCCTGGAAGTTCTTGCCGGTGAACTGCGTCCCGTTGTCAGTGACGATGGCCTGGGGCACGCCGAACTGGGTAAGTATGTTTCTCTTGTGGAATCGTAGTATGTTTTGGGTCGTGATTTTGGCCAGAGCTTCAGCTTCTATCCACTTGGTGAAGTAGTTCACGCCGACTATCAAGTATTTATTTTAATAGGATCTGATGGTGAAGGTTCCGAGGATTTCCCTTCCCCACCAGGCGAACGACCATGGTGATGAGAGTGTTTTCAGCTCGCTAGGGCGAGGTGCATGTCCCCGTGTCGTTGGCATCTTTCGCACTTCTTGACGTGCTCTTTCGCTTCCTGCTACATAGTGGGCCAATAGTACCCTGCTCGTAATGCTTTACGGGAGAGTGCTCTTCCGCCTAGGTGTTGGGCATTGATACCCTCGTGGATCTCTTGGAGTATGCCCGACACTTGGGATTCGTCGACGCACTTGAGGAGGGGAATGAAGAATCCTCGCCTGTATAGTTTGTCTTCGACCAAGGCGTAAGAACATGCCCGGTGCCTAACGATGATTGCTTCCTTCGAGTTGTCGGGAAGTCTCCCCATGCGCAGGTATGTATACACCGGGGTCATCCAGCAGTCGCTGTCGCTGATGGCATTTACTTCGGGGGGCGTTGTGTCCCTCTTGATGCTAGGGGAAGGGAGGATTTCTTGGATCACGGATTTGTTTCCACCCTTCCTCTTTGTGCTGGCTAATTTGGACAAGACATCTGCTCGGGTGTTGTGTTCGCGCGGGACATGTGTTACCTCCACAGAATCAAAGCTCTTCATCTTTTCTTTCACCAAGGCCAGATACTCGACGAGGTTGTCGTTATTAGCTTGATACTCCCCTTGCACCTGTGAGGCCATGAGTTGGGAGTCTGTGAAAATTCTCACCTCTTTGGCACCCAGATCTTCGGTCAGACGTAGGCCCACGACAAATTCTTCGTATTCGGCATGATTGTTCGATGTCGGGAACACCAAGGCGATAGAAACTTCTATCAGGGTGCCTTCTTCATTTTCTAAGATAATGCCTGTTCCACTTCCTGTCGAGCTGGAGACGCCATCGACGAAGATGGTCCATTTGTGCGCCCCCGGTGTTAGGGAGTCCATAAACATCATTTCAGCGACAAATTCGGCCAGGACTTAGGCTTTAAGGGCCTTCCTGCTTTCGTATTGGATGTCGAACTCGAATAGTTCGAGCGACCATCTGAGTATTCGTCTCAACATGTCTGGCCGTTCGAGTAATTGTTTGACGGGCTGGTCAGATCTGACCACAATCGTGTAGGCTAGAAAGTAATGTCTCAACCTCCTGGACATGTTTATGAGAGCCAAGGAGACCTTCTCGATCTGCTTGTACCTGAGCTTGGGGCCTTAGAGAGCTTTGCTCGTAAAGTATATTGGCTTCTGCTCGTCCGGTGTTTCCCGGATCAGCGTCGTGCTGACGGCCTCTGTGGTGACGACGAGGTATAAGTACAAAGTTTCCCTGAGCTCTGGTCTTGATAGCACTAGTGACTCTGAAAGGACCTGTTTGAGATGGCGGAGAGCCTGCTCGCATTCCTCAATCCATTCGAACGTGACCTCTTTGCGCAACAGGGAAGAAAGAACAGGGAAGTTGAGTATTTCTACAGACGGCGCCATTGATCTCACCCGATCAAAAAGGATCAATGGCCTGCCACGCATCGTTGAATTGTAGCTTTCACCGGAGTTAGGGAGAAAGAAGGGGGTGTATCTGCAAGGCACTCTGATGCTTAAGTGAGTAAAGGATCAGAGTGGGAGAGCAAATACAAAGAAGTAAGTGTAGAGAATTAGATACCTGGCCCTCTAGTGAAAGAGGATATTTATAGAGAGACCCCAACATAGGGCCAACAGTTACCTTGCAATGGGCCAGACTGCCAGGCCCAACCCATGTAACTGTCAGGGCTTACATGGCGTAGTGAAGACTAGCACGTGGTCTTCGCCCTAGATTAACTATCCTGTGATCTTCGGAAGGTGGGTTGATCAACTCTTTTGGAGGTGGGTAGTTTCCTGATGACGTGTCCCAGTGTGGGAGAGCACGTGGAGGACGTGGGGAAAATATGTGAGTCTTCCTGTCAAGGGAGTCGTCTGCCCGCCATCTATGCCTTGTTGAGGCTCGTCCCCGACATGGAAGGATTAAGCCTTATTGGGCCTCCCCAAAGTAGTGTTGGGTTGGGCCTGCCCGACAGAGGAGCAGGTCCCGGCCCAGTCCAGAACAGTTACCAAATAAATTATATTTAAAAATTTTAAATCAAAATTACGACGCTTTGAACCGCCAGGATGTGACACTCGCGATAGTTTGAAACCGTCGCAATCAACAATGACAACAAAAATCAAAACGAAATTTCACAATGGTTGGTAACCGTCGCAATATTTAGGTTATGTCAGTTCTCTAACCGTTGTGAGAGAGAATGGCATTTGGTGTGACAGTTTTGACAACCGTCGCAATATAGCCTCGCGACGCACGTTTCTAGGACGAAGTTGCAACCGTCATAACATGCAAATTGTGGTGGTTCTGACCGTCATAACATGCCAAAATGAACTGCCGATATTTGCCAATTTTCTTGTGGTGAACATGTTTAGCATAATAGAGAACAAGGTGTACTTGATACAAAATCAGAGGTATAGGGTAATCACCATAACAAAAACCTTAAGCACTTGAGATTTCTAATATATTAAATGTTTAAGAAATCTTAAGGCTTATTACAATTTACAACATATAACAGAAATTTTGCATACTCGATTGTGTTTCTTATTATTGATCTTGTTATTCCTCCATCCAGATGGAAGTGTATAACACTTCTATCCTTCTTGGCTTTCCTTCTCTATTTTCCCGTTTGTTCCTTGTTGAAGACTTCAGTTTGAATCTTCAGCAACTTATATAACAGTTGTAGAAGACTAGCCGTTGGAAGAGATAACTTGAAGACACCAAAAAATCGTAATCCATTGTGTAACATATTTAACCATTGTGTATTCTATGTAATATTGTACTATAAATCCGTTGAGGGTATATATCCTTAAAGCATGTTAACTCTTTCTGAGCCTTGTGAGCATAGACTCTAGCCGACAAACTGATTTGACAATGCAGCTTGCTTTCTGTAGTATGGATAACTCAAGCTTTATTACTAACTCTAAATGTTCACTAGAAGCTGATACGCTAACTTAGTGTAGAGACAATATGCTTCTCTTCTTATGTTGAGCCTTCAACTTCAGAGTCTACGCCAGATATCACTTAGAGAGTGTTCTTTAGATTATTATCCACCAGAAGTTAGTAACTCATCTCCTCTCAAATGCGTCCTTATATCAGATTTTGAATGCCTTCTCTTCAAGCTTTAAAACCTGCATACTTAGAACACAAATTAGATAACACCATTGTTCTTTCAATATTTTGTTCATCAAAACCCAAGAGATATATGTCATGAAGAAATCTTGTTATAACAGAGCACAAGTCTTTTTCTAGATGATTGGGCATGAAGTATTGAGCTACTGACTTAAGCAATTGTAATCAGTCTGATTATAGTTAAATCACTTATGTTGCAAGGGACTGGACTACTCTCAGTTGAGAGGAACCTGAATATATTGTGTGTCTCTTTATTTACTTATGCATTTATATTTCATTGTGCAAACAATCTCTGAAACAAACTCTAATCTGATTCAGACTCTTACATGTATCAGAATATGAGTTTGATGCTTAGGTTCTGAAACAAGGTTAAGAAAAAGAAGTAAACTTTTCACTGTTGTTACTCACTCTGATATCAGACTCTATATGTGGTTTAGTATCTGATGGTTCAGAAATAGTAAAGGAAAAGAGTTTTTATAGTTGGACATACACAATTCAACCCTCCTTCTTGTGTATTTTTCTCACATTCAGTTGGTATTAGAGCCTGACAGTGGTTTGTCACTTAACATTGAAATAGAAAAGATTATGTGAGAAAAACTACTTAGTCAATAGCTACAGCTTGGATGAAGTTTCCTTCATTAGATAGAACGGAAACTAAAGAAATATGAGTTGAAGAAGGTCATGTTGAATGCTTGAAATTAAGCATATGAACTTGAAGGAACTCTTGAATAACCATAGAAGGAGTTCTTTCAAAATTTTATGGATTAGAAAACTCGTTTCTACTTTAAGTCACTTATTTTTGTGAGTATGAAAGGGTTTTTAATCTTTAAGACTGACTTGTATGAGAAGTGTACTTGCTGAAGAAATCAAAAAATCATTTTTGCTTTAAGTCATTATCTTTGTGAGTATGAAAGGTTTCTTTAATCCTTAAGACCGACTTTTGGGGCAAATATGGTCATTGCAAGAATTTAGGTTTAATTTTAATCTGCTTAAAGCAAAATGTCCACTCACTTAATTGGTTGTGATGATAAGATATGGGACACTCTTGAAGATAATATTGACTAGAATACTAATGGTGTTGGCTTGGTAACAAATCTTGAGGATTTTTCCTGCAAGATATAACTTCAAGGCTACAACTATTCAGAAAGTCAACGACTTGAATACTCTAGACCCTGAAAGGTTGATCTATAACCCTCAAAGCCTTGAAATGGAACTGAATGTGATGAACCTACATTGAAATTTAGGTCTCTTTACTTAAGATCTAATGCTATAGGGTCTGGTGATATGAACTTCCAGACTCTCATGTGTCAGAAAAACCAGAAGAAGCTTCTGAGGAAGAAGATTTTAGTGGGGACTCTGATGATGGGAAAATGGACTGTCTCATTAAAAGGTTTCAACAGCTGACCAGGAGAAACAAAATATCCTCTGGTAGAAGTTCTAACTTCAAAGGTTCTAGTTCCAAAAACATTTATCCTAATCTACAAAAGGACAAATTCAGACAGAGAAGCTGGAGAAGTCAACCTTGCACTTATGGCTGACACACTCTCTGGTTCTGAATCCTAGTCAGGTTTTGACTCAGAATCTAAAAAGGCTGTTAAGAAACATCTTGATTTTCTTAAAGAAAAATTTAAATCTTCTAAAAGAAATTGTTAAGACATTGGAAATAAATCTAATTTCTCAAGCTAAAAGAGATTCCAAGGAACCTTAAACTGAGTAAGTTATGACTCTTTAAGATTTCTTGACAATGGGTCTTAACATAACTTAGCTTGTTTTTTATGATCTGTGAAGTAAGTAAAGGAAAAGGTACAGGTCTTCATAAGAATGCTTTGATTACAAAATCTTGACATGAGAGAACCCTAAAGAATCCTCTTTTTAGCTATGTTGATAAAAGGATTAAAGACCTTGTTGTATTTGCTGCTGAGTGTAACAAGATTTTGAATACACCAGAATCAATGACAGAGAAGTAAAATATTTTGATTAATATTGAACCTAAAGCTTCAAAGTCAGTAGTTTCTAAAGATTTCAGACACTACGATCCTTAGGTCAAAAGGTGGAAGGAATCCTAAACCTAAGACCTCTGGATCCAAGTTTCTAAATAATTTAGAAACTAAGGTAAAAGGTGAAACACTTACTATGGAGTCTGGACGATGGGCACCTACAACTTACAACTTGAGGAAATCATGCCCAAATCCCAACTCTTTGGAGAGGAAGGAAAAGAAGGCTACAATCTTTTTCATGTTCCTGCTTCAACAACTGACACTCATGAAAATGAATTCTTTTCAAAAAGAATCTGCAAAGGTATGTCAATCATCCTTATTTTTATATAGCTTATGTGCATGATATGTTATTTGTAATCGATATATGTATATGATATATATGTGCATAACCAGTTTGGACAACTTACTCTTGTGAGTATTTTCAAACCTATGGAAAAAATATTTATTCACTTTGGATAAATATTGTGGCTATTTGAGTATATCGTTATTCTTGATTTCTATTCAAAATCAAGTATTGCGAGCTCAAATTTTTTATCAAAAAGTGCTTCTATTCAAGATAATTAATTATTAATTTGTGTTGCTTGTTTTTACCCTTTGTCTTTTAAAGACGTGATTCTTTTCTAAAGAAAAAGTTTTTGATCTTGTTAAAAATCTTGATTCTAAGAGTATCAAAGATTGATGTTGATCAGAAGTAGCCTCATCTAAAACTAGAATAATCTCTGATGTTGTATGGCTTTTGAAAAGTATCAGACTCTGAAACTCATCTAAAGAATCATAAATTTCAAATATGATTTAAGTGAAATATCTTTTTGATAACTGTCTTACTTAAAGATTCACGGGTTTGAAAATTTATCGTGCATACTCTACAACTGTGTGTGCATAACCTATGTTGTAGTGATGTTTTATTCTCTAGATATTTTGTGGTCTCTCTCTCTCTCTCTCTCTCTCTCTCTCTCTCTCTCTCTCTCTCTCTCTCTCTCTCTCTCTCTCTCTCTCTCGTCATGCCTTACCTTTTTCTTTGTACTTGTTTATCTTGCATGTTGGTTTTCCAAAAGATTTTCTGTGATTTTTCTTTTTAAAATCTAGTTGTCTTAAATCTTTTTTTCTCTTGGTTAAGCCTTTCCATTTCTTATTTAAATTAGTCTTCTTCAGTCTAAGTTTTTCATTCTTCTCTCTTTCAAACCTGATTGACACAGTTGCACAACCTTGATATAGTTTTTCAAAAGCTCTCATCTCTCGTTGTTGTCCTAATCTGAGATGACCTCTAGCTCAAACCTTGGCGTGAAAAACTAACTAGAGAACATCAATGAAATGCTAGTCTTCCTTGAAGAATTGAGAGCATCTGACTATGATCTCCTGCTTATTCTTTGCTCAGAACTACAAATCAGACTTCTTCAAGTAACTTGCAACCTCCTCAAAATAACACTTTCTCTCCTAGAGAGAAAAATGATATTGATTCCTTCAGAACAAGTTCCAGTTGAACTTATCTATCTGCAAGGAACAATTGTAAATTTGGATAAGGTTTCATTTAACCTTACGTTATTTGTATTTAATTATATTTGGATATTATGTTTAAAATTTATGCATGTAATTATTATTATTATTATTATTATTATTATTATTATTATTATTATTATTATTGTTATTATTATTGTTGTTATTATTGTTATTATTATTGTTGTTATTATTGTTATTATTATTATTATTATTGTTATTATTATTGTTATTGTTATTATTATTATTGTTGTTATTATTATTATTATTATTATTATTATTATTATTATTATTATTATTATTATTACTACTACTACTACTACTATTATTATTATTACTATTACTACTACTACTACTACTACTACTACTACTATTATTATTATTACTATTACTACTACTACTACTACTACTATTATTATTACTATTACTACTACTACTACCAGGGTTGTCAAACTCGCGGGTAGACTCGTAAACTCATACGAGTTTACGAATCTAGGAAGCGAAAACGAGTAGACTCGCGCATAGAATCATTTTTTGATAGACTCGAGTAGACTCAGGTAGACTCGCATAAACTCGTATAGACTCGCGAGTCTATGATGAGTTTACGAGTTTATAATTTTTTTTTGTATTTTGTTTTTTTAACCCAAAAAAGGCGTAAATTCTCCAAAAGATTTTATTTTATTTTTAAAAACCCCTTATTTTTTTGTTTGTACGAGAATTATAAATTCTTTCTCCTAGTCTCTTGTTTCGACAAGGTTTCTTCCTCCCTTCATCCTTTCATAGACGTGTGTGTTTATTAGGTCTCTTGCTTTATTCACGTTTGTTTTTGTGAGTTAATCATTTGTTGTGTAATTATTTTATAATATGCTTCACTTGAATGTTTCTCTTGTATATTCTCTTGTGTAAAGATGATGAATGGATAATTGAAGATCCTAATGAGGAAAATATGTAAGCTGAAGTTAATGTTGAGTAACATGATGTTATATTTTACCAATGTTGTGGAAGTTGTTGTTTTGTTAATAATGTTGTGCGAAGTGGTGGTGGTGGTGGAAATATTGAATGAGGTGGAAGTGGAACTTCAAGAAATCCAATTTTGGTTAATGATAAAGAAAGTGTTTCCTCCGAGGTAGAATTTGTTGATGATACTCAAGATACCGATGAAGATGATGGTGATGATTTCACTGGAGTTTTGGATGTTTAAAGCCATTATCATATATATTTTATGATTTTATTTTTTCTTTATATAGTAGTCAATTGAGAAGAAATTAGTACTTTAAGTTTTTAAATACATACTTTGCTATTTTGTTTGTTTTATTATTGATTTTTTAAAAGAA
Source organism: Lathyrus sativus (assembly GCA_963859935.3). Classification (NCBI taxonomy): domain Eukaryota; kingdom Viridiplantae; phylum Streptophyta; class Magnoliopsida; order Fabales; family Fabaceae; genus Lathyrus; species Lathyrus sativus. Next base: position 432,068,105 of record OZ012738.1, read on the forward strand.
ATTTGGAGTATGAAATTTAAATTTTGATGTTAATTGGTATTCTATTATATATAAGTGTAAAGATGACACATTTATAAGTTTAAAAATACATATGTGTGTCATGTATGTGTCACATATAGGTTTTTGAAAGTTAGTTTTAATTTTCCATAGACTCGTACGAGTCTGCGAGTCGAGTCTGCGAGTCGAGTCTGCAGACCCTTTACGAGTCTGAGTAGACTCGCGAGTTTGACAACCTTGACTACTACTACTACTACTATTATTATTATTACTATTACTACTACTACTATTACTACTATTATTATTACTATTACTACTACTACTACTACTACTATTATTACTATTACTACTACTATTACTATTACTATTACTACTACTATTACTATTACTATTACTATTATTATTACTACTACTACTACTACTATTACTACTACTATTACTATTACTATTACTACTACTATTACTACTACTATTACTATTACTACTACTATTACTACTACTATTACTATTACTACTACTATTACTAATACTATTACTATTACTACTACTATTATTACTAATATTACTACTACTATTATTACTATTACTACTACTACTATTACTATTACTACTACTATTACTACTACTATTACTATTACTATTACCACTACTATTACTATTACTATTACTATTACTATTACTACTATTACTATTACTATTACTATTACTACTATTATTACTACTATTAGTATTACTATTACTACTACTATTACTAGTACTATTACTATTACTATTACTATTACTACTACTACTACTACTATTACTATTACTATTACTACTACTACTACTACTACTACTACTACTACTATTATTATTATTACTGCTACTACTACTATTACTACTACTACTACTACTACTACTACTACTATTACTATTAATACTATTACTATTACTATTACTACTACTATTACTACTACTACTACTATTACTGCTACTACTATTACTACTACTACTACTATTACTACTACTACTACTACTACTTCTACTACTACTACTACTACAATTACTATTACTATTACTAATTATTATTACTATTACTTGTATTATTATTATTATTATTATTATTATTATTATTATTATTATTATTATTATTATTATTATTATTATTATTATTATTATTATTATTATTACTACTATTATTATTACTATTATTATTATTATTATTATTATTATTATTATTATTATTATTATTATTATTATTATTATTATTATTATTATTATTATTATTATTAGGCAAAATAACATTTTTGGTCCCTTAACTTTAGCTCGGGGTCCATTTTGGTCCCTTATCTTTAAAAAGTGCCAAATTGGTCCTTTAACTTTTAAAATGGTGTCACGTTTATCCTTCCGTTAGTTGTCGTTAGTTTGTTTTTGAAAAAATTGCCATGTGGAGTGCTGAGGTGGAATGGAGTGTCGAGGTGGAAGTGAGGTGGAAGTGAAGAGGGCACGACTTGAAGAAGAAAACAGTGAAGAACGATTGAAAGCAAGATTGAAGAAGAAAACACTGAAGAAGCAGAAAACGATTGAAGAGAAGCAGAAAACGAAGAAGAAGAAAACGATTGAAGAGAAGCAGAAAACGAAGAAGAAGAAAACGATTGAAGAGAAGCAGAAAACGAAGAAGAAGAAAACGATTGAAGAGAAGCAGAAAACGAAGAAGAAGAAAACGATTGAAGAGAAGCAGACGATTCAAGAGCCAATCTTGAAAGGTTAGTTCATCTCTCTGATTTAGGGTTTTTCGGTATAGGTTCAGACAGATTTAGGGTTTATATAAATTTGTTAGTTTAAACGTTAATTACTTACATGGTATGCCCAGGTATCATGGAAGAATACATAACTCTGAAAATTCATCATAGTGGTGAGTTCACAGACAAAGGTCGTAGTGTATATGAGAATGGAGTAGTAAATGATTTGAGGGTAGATGTCAACATATGGAGTTATTTTGAGCTAGTTGGTGTATTGAAAGACCTAGGTTACAGGGAGTTTGAAACAATATTTTACAAGGACCCTCAATTTGGGATGAACCGACTTGTTGATGACAATGGTGCTTTAGAAATTGCCGCAACAAGAGCCGCCATGACAATGGTCTTTTATGACAATGCCGGAATATTTGGAAGTGGAACTGAGTCAAACCACATACTGCCACACACTGCAACAAGAGCCGCCATGTTAGTGCGAATCAACATACTTCTCCAAGGCTATTCTGGTATTCAATTTGAAATCTTGGAAGCCATAACCAAGCTCATTAACAGCAACATCACCCCGTGTTTACCACTTCGAGGTACTATCACTGCTTCGGGAGATTTAGTCCCTCTTTCTTACATTGCTGGTTTACTAACAGGAAGACCGAACTCCAAAGCTCATGGACCTTCTGGAGAAATACTTAATGCCAAACAAGCTTTTCAATTCGCTGGAATCAATTCTGATTTCTTCGAGTTACAACCAAAAGAAGGACTTGCACTTGTTAATGGAACTGCTGTTGGTTCTGGTTTGGCTTCTATTGTTCTATTTGAATCCAACATCTTGGCTGTCTTGTCTGAAGTCCTATCTGCTATTTTCGCCAAAGTTATGCAAGGCAAACCCGAATTTACGGATCATTTGACACACAAGTTAAAGCACCACCCTGGTCAAATTGAAGCTGCTGCTATTATGGAACATATTTTGGATGGAAGTGCATATGTCAAAGCGGCCAAGAAGTTGCATGATTGCACATGTTGAGAGTGGTATGATTGCACCCTGGTCCTTCAACTCACGTCTTCCACATTCTTGATTGCACTCTGCCAAGCAATTGACTTAAGACATTTGGAAGAGAACTTGAAAAACTCAGTTAAGAACATCGTAAGCCAAGTTGCTAAACGGACCCTTACAACTGGTGTTAATGGAGAACTCCATCCTTCAAGGTTTTGTGAAAAGGACTTGTTGAGAGTGGTTGATAGGGAGCATGTGTTTGCCTATATTTATTTGTTTCTCTTGAAAATTCTTTCTTTGTACTAGATTTGTGTAGCGATTATTACTAGATTTGTTATGCCTTTATCATCATTTCACTTTCCTCCAATGTTAAAGTGAAACTTGTAATTTACTTTTATAATAGAATTTCATTTGTTTGACATACATTTTTGGTTCATTTGTGCAACTATATAATAAATTAGAATCATTTTCTTATGGTGTTAAATTATATATTCTATTGTTTTCATGAAATAAAATCATATTGAGTTAAAACTTTGGCTAAAAGTGGGTTGTCATGTTAGGTAATAATAATTTGGATGTTCCTCTTACATTCTACTGTTGTTGTCATGAACAAGTTTATGTGTTATGAACAAGTTTATAATTTGAAATTGTAAATTGAAATTGTGACATAATATATGCTGCTACACCAGAACTGTGACATAATTATTACAAGCTGCTACACCAGAAATTGTGACATAATTTGAAATTGAAATTGTGATATAATCCAAACTGTGACATAATTATTACAAGCACCACCTATAACCAAAACTGTAAATTGAAATTGAAAATATATGCTGCTACACCAGAACATGTTATACTATTGTAAACTTATGCTGCTACACCAGAACATGTTATACTATTGAAAATATTGCAAAACATTGCAAATATACCAATATGCCAATTATTGTTGCTGCTATTATACCAATTATTGCAAATATGCCAATATGCCAATTATTGCAAATATTACCAAACATTGCAAAACATTGAAATTATTACAAGCATCACCTACACCAGAACATGTAAATTGAAAATATTGCAAATATGTCAATTATTGTTGTTGCTGCTGTTATACCAATTATATGTTTCTGCTGTTATGCTGAAATATTGCGAAACACAATACAATCCAATTATACCAATTATATGTTGCTGCTGTTATGCTGAAATATTGCAAAACACTTTACAATCCATATATTGAAATTGAAATTAACTGTTGTTATGCTGCTGCTTTATGTATGCTGCTGCAAATATTGAAATTAACTAAACTGATACAATACATATATTAAAATCCAACTATTACATTCATGTTGAAGTCATACAAACTTTAACTAAACATAATACTTCCAAACAACCCGTAATAATCTAACTACCCCTAACAACTAATACAATGATAATAATCACAAACATCAAATTCAAAATCTTTTTCCACTTCATGATATTCTTCATTTCAATTTCAAGTTTCATCAGCTTTTTTCCTAATTCTTCATTTTCCATTGCCGCTTTTTCAAGTCTCTTCGTTACCACACCCAACCTATGCATCCAAAAATGCTCCTTCTCATCACCCATCTCCTCATAAAACCAATCAAAGAAGCCACAACCAGCTTGCATACCTCCCTGTAAGATTAATTATTTAGAGGATAATAAACAGAAACATAATTTACACAAAAACATAACTTGAACAGAGAACAAAACCAGCTTGCATACCTTATAATTTGGACAACCTCAAAAAAGTTTTCCCATATTCTTAACAGTTGTTGCCCTTTGAAGAACAGCCATGTCTCCACAATGGCACATGGGCTTCCATCGTGACCGACTACAAACATCCGAATCCCGACTTTTCGTTTTTGAAATGGAAGAGCAACATCCGGATTTCATGCTTGCCCTAGATTAATTTATGGATTCGTGAGTGAAATTGGGATTTGGGATATGAAATTTTTTTAGGGCTTTCAACGAAGGAGGGAGGAGGGAGAAGGAAGACATGAACAAAATTGCCACCTCATCTGCCACATATACAAAACAAACAGACGTTTGTGGTCAATTAACGGTGAGGACTAAAATGACACCATTTTAAAAGTTAAATGACCAATTTGACACTTTTTAAAGATAATGGACCCCGAGCTAATGTTAAGGGACCAAAGGGGTTATTTTGCCTTATTATTATTATTATTATTATTATTATTATTATTATTATTATTATTATTATTATTATTATTATTATTATTATTATTATTATTATTATTATTTAATATTGTGGCAAAATGTGGGATTTGTATCCTTTCCTTTTTTATATATCATGTCATCTCTTATGTTTCTAATCTAACGGTTCAGAATTTATAATGAATAATTAAATAAAAAACAAAGACAAATTACTTATCCATTTCTCTCTCCTATTAAATGACTTTTTTTATTTAATTATTCATTATAAATTCTGAACCATTAGATTAGAAACATGAGAAATGACATGATATATAAAAACCGGTGAATGATGATGCTAGCCAATAAGTGTTGGATTGGTTACTCTAATAAATGTATATACTAAAGTTTTAAAATGTAGTATAATTAAATCCATGTAAAAAAAAGGTTAAAATATAAATAAATTTTTTGCATAATAATTAGGATTAAAGTTTAGTTGAAAAAAATATAACAATTGTCTAATAATAGTTGGTAAATTTGAAATCTAAAAGTTTTGTTATGCTAAAATTTGAAATCTAAAAGTTTTTAATAAATAAATTATTTATTTACGTTTAATATAATAAATAATTGTGATCCTAACTTTTATTTATAGAGTTAAAAATTGATAGACAAAACATTACTTTCATGGTAAGTTTTATTTTTTTTGATAAAAATATGTCATTTAAAGTCTATTAATTTGTTTAAACCATAAATTATCATGATATTGAATTCAATTAATTTATTGTTCTTTATTGTTTTTGGCTTTATTCCCTTGTCTGGTCATTAAACCTTTAGTTAAATTTTTCTATTTATGGTTTGAAGTCTTACATTTACGTTAATTTATCTTTGGTCAATATCATGGAGTCTTACATTTACATTTTCCTACGTTTACATGGAGACTTATCCAATCCCACAAAATTCAATTGGTTAGTCCTTCAAACTCTACAAGTCTAATAAAATTTTACTTTAATTAAAAATAATGTTTTATAATAATCATTATTAATTAATTAATATATTTAAAAACGTATAAATAATATAATATATTAATGTAAACTACTGTTAATAAAATATAAAAATAATTAACATACTAAAAAAATGACAAGAAAGAAAAATAAGTTGAAATTGATACAATATATAGCCTTTAATTTAATTATGGTTGTTGCTTTAAAATATTATTGTAAATAGTCTCAACAAAATAATAAAATAGAATAATTAAGTTGAAGAGTAAATTTCAAACTTATGAATAAAGAACCATTAAAATCAATAAACAAATTGAAATAGTAGATAGAGTATATTTATTTGAAATTAATATTAAAATATTTGACTTATGTTTTTGGTAAATTAAATGGTAAAGTTATATATTTTGCTAAAAAGGGAATTTATATATATATATATATATATATATATATATATATATATATATATATATATATATATATATATATATATATATATATATATATATATATATATATATATATATATATATATATATATATATATATATATATATATATATATATATATATATATATATATATATATATATATATATATATATATATATATATATATATATATATATATATATATATATATATATATATATATATATATATATATATATATATATATATATATATATATATATATATATATATATATATATATATATATATATATATATATATATATATATATATATATATATATATATATATATATATATATATATATATATATATATATATATATATATATATATATATATATATATATATATATATATATATATATATATATATATATATGGAGCATATCAAATGAGAGATGAGAGTAACAAATAACAACCATTAGATCAAATTAATAAGAGAGATGAAATTCAAGTTAATAAGAGAGAGAAATTAATAGTCACATTAATAAATAAGTTTAATCATGATCTAATAGTGGTTGTTTGTTCCTCTCATCTCTCATCTTAAAATTCCTCTCACTTGAAATGCCATATATATATATATATATATATATATATATATATATATATATATATATATATATATATATATATATATATATATATATATATATATATATATATATATATATATATATATATATATATATATATATATATATATATATATATATATATATATATATATATATATATATATATATATATATATATATATATATATATATATATATATATTTATTTATTTATTTATTTATTTATAAAAGAAAAAAAATAAGTAATATATTAAAATACTTTTACTAATTTATGATATTTATTATTCTGTCTTTATTATTTATTTGTGAATATATTTTTTTTAAGTTATATGATTTCAAAAAAAATTCAAATTGCAAAAGTAATTTTAATTTTTAAAAGTTTCAAAACATAAAACAGTAAATCACTCAAAACAAAGGCTTGATTTTTTTTGTTTATTTTAATACTTATCTCTCAATAAATCTTAAGAAAGAAAGAGATATAATATCATTTCATATCATAAAATTTGATTTTGACTCAAATATTAAAACTTTTATTGGAACTTAAATGAAACAGCCCTTTGATTGTGATAAACCAATCCAAAAAAAATATAAAAGAAAAGGAAACACTGTCATTGTTTATTCCCTAAAGATTAACATTCTGGCACAGAAGCATTTGCATCAAATCCTTATCTCCATATTTTCACCAAGCAATCAACCATTTGTGTGCCATTACTGCAAACATGAAAATGGACAAATCCTGAATTCAAATCAATTTCCAAAAAAAAAAAAAAAAAGCAGACAAAGTTTGCTCTAACACATAACACTCGGAAGTTTGTTCTAACACATAAAAACTGATGACATCAATTTATACACCCCATTATCCTATAAGAAATTAAAAGAGAAAAGGAATAAAGGTTGCACCAGAATTTTAAAATACTGCGTCTCCGAAAATGCAATGCAACGAAGTACCTTCCCAAGAATGTTTGAACAAAACGCTGAGCAGTAAGCAAAATAAACCGATTACGTTCAACCAGAGTCTTGCATTGGTGAGCAATCAATCCACCCGACTACATAACCCATTCATGCTTCATATCAACATAAATGTAGAAACTATGCAAGAGAACGACAATAGCAAAATATTTCAGATTCTATTGGTTGATCCAAGTATGATATAGTAACATTACAAACTTGAACCTAGCCAAATAAAAATACAAAGAGATAAAATAAAATTAAGAACCTATGTTGTTGGATTCAAAACTTTAATAACTAGCTTACGTTCTTTCTTCTTCCTTAGTGAGGCTTTTTTCTGCAAAACACATATGAACTTCAAGATGAATAACAATCAGACAAAATAAATAACATGAAAGGAAGTGCAAAAATCAGAACATGGTATGAAAATGTCATATGCATATTATTCAGGAAACTTTCAAATCAATAAGAACCTTTGTTGTTGGACTCAGAACTTCAATAGCTCGTTGGTGTTCTTCCGTTTTCCTTGGTTTCAGAACTTCAATACCATGATTGAGTTCTTTCGTCGCGATAACCAAACACAATAACAATATAATGAATCTAAAACAAAAGTAAAGGAGAAGAATGAGAATCGAAACCAAAAGAAAAGAGGAAATATATATTTTTTCTATCGCCGAAAATCTGCATGTTTTTTATCGCCATGTTGAGTTGTTTTGAGTTTGAAGAACAAAAAGATGGAGGTTGCGTGATACATATTGGTTGTAGCATTGGAAATGAAAAATTATGTCCAATTCTGATCCGCTATAAAACAACTTTGGTATATGTTCCAAAAGACTCAATGTAATTCTGATTACTTAAAAGTCAAAATCTGATTGCTTTTGCTACTGTTCGGTAACTTATTGGAACTAAAGTGGTAAATATAGTGCGTTAAGTGTGGTCGTGTTTTAATGAAACACAAATTCAGTTGGAATTAGTTGCTATTAGACAAAAAAATGCCCCTAAAATAGTAATGTTGCATCATTGAGAAGAAGGTTATTGGTGTGATTTCCAAAACAATCAAAGTTTTTATATTATAGATTAGTTGGGAGAGATATTTTATAATTGGGAGTTATACTACATCCTTTTCAAAATGACTGTCGTTTTAGAGGAAATTTTTTTGTTGTAAAATGAATGTCATTCTCACTTTTCAATGCAGTAATAATTGTTATTTTTCTAATTGTGTCATATAATTCTTACTTTGTACACTATTTCCAATACATTAAGGGTCTGTTTGGTCGGGGTAAATGGAGGGGAGGGGAGGTAATATTTAATAACTTATGTGTTTGATTCAAATTTTAAGAAAGGGAGGGGAGGTAGATGTAGGAGACCAAAATCCCTCATGAACCACTTTTTGCTTCCCCCGATTTGAAAGGATTTGGAGAGAAGGGGAGGTGTTTGATTTTAATTATAATATATTTACATATTTACCCTTATTATTCATTTAAATATAAATTTAACTTATAACAATGTTAAAAGTTTTATTTTGAACAAATTTAATCTTTCTTTTTATATTTTTTGTATTTTTTATATCTTCATCTTACTATCATTATATTTGTTTAAATTTTTTATTTTATTTTTCATATTTTAATGTTAATTTTAGTTATCGTAATGTTTTTGTTTATAATAACAGGGATACCAAAACTATAATTTAGCCAATTATATATTATAATCGTTGCATTTTTATAAAATATTTCATGATGATCTCTAATTGAATATTTATATTTCGTCAATAAATTTGTATTTGAATTATAAACGGTAAATATCACAAGTTTTATGGTAAAATTAGAAGGATAAAAAAGTAAATTAGTTTTAAAATATCTCCCCTCCCACTTTTGAATCAAGCATATTTGTAAATAAAATGTCTCCGCTCCCTTTCATACTTTGAACCAAACATATATGTAATTAGAATCCCTCCCTCCCTTTCCCTCCCCTTGATAAAAATCCCTCCTCTCGATTGAACCAAACATACCTAATAAGACTAATTTAATAAAAGTGCAATATTTTATAATAGTATCATTACATGCCCTTAATTTGTATGTAAAAATCTTAAACTTACAGTCATTTTAAAATGAAGAGAATCACTTATAAGTAATTTTCAATTTTCAATTTTTTTTTATAATAAAAAGGTAAATTTTTCCAAATTAAAAATTGATTCATCTTGTCAAAAAAAAAAAAAAAGGGTCAATTTTGATTTTGATTGTAAACAAACAATCAATCACAATCTCCGAGTCCAAGAAAAGAATCAGTCTGGATCTGACAGTAATCCATCATCATCATCATCATCTACCGCGACCAACGCAACGCAACGCAGCGAGAGAGTAAACTGGAAAGGATAGGTTAGGGATCATCGATGATACTCCTGCAGTCCCATTCAAGATTCCTGCTTCAAACTTTGTTGAATCGCCTTCAAAAGTACACTCTTCTTCTTTCTTACTTTTCCCCCATTCATTCATTCAATGCCTTCATACCTAACAAATAAACAAATCTCCTAAAACGCGTTTTAGGGCTTCAAACACTCTCCAATGCTTTTCTACTTCTTCTACTACTGCATACTTTAATTTCACCACTTAATTTCTTATGCTTTGTAATTAATTTTCTTCATATCTGTTTCAGTATTGAAAAAGGTGTTGAACTCGATCATCACTGGGTTGAATTTGATGATGTTCGATATCATATCCAGGTAACCGCTCTTTAATTCAGCTTTTATGCTATAAATGCTTAGGATAGAAGTGCTTATTTATAAGCTATGGACATAAAACTATAAGTACTTATACCAATAGATAAGTTCAAACAAGCCAATCTTAACATTTTCAAAATGTTGTCAATTAGGTTTCTTGAATTTGACAGTTTTGGGTTGTATATTTGATTAAACAAAAAAATATATGTAGGTGTCGATGAAGAATCCTCATATTTTCTTGCTATCAGTATCGTTACCTACTCCATCTTCAGAAACTATTTTTGTATCTGGACTACCTTTTGGAGCCATTGAAGCAATTAAAGCTGCATATGGTAGTCTTGTGCAAATTCTTGATCCTCCTAGGGATGGCTTTAACCTCACGTTGAAGATAAATCTGTCAAAGGTTCCTGCAAATCAAGGTACAGCTGGGTTCTATGTATAGGATGTTATTGTAACGTTTCATTTCCCTTGCTAGGAGAAGCTTCTCTGTTTTAAATTGAGTTTATCAGTTTCTGTGTTTTCTATGTGTTAAAACTATTGAGTAGTATTGCACTTTCACTACCGCCGTAAATTATTTTCACCTGTTTTTTGCTTCAGGAATTTACATCGGCTATAGATATTTGATAGTATTTCAATGTAAATTGGTAATTGAAACACTTGGTTGATATTCTCAATTTTCAAATTTGATGTGGTTATGAGCCTGAATCTGTAGGTTGATATATAATTAATGATATATAATTAGTGGTATATTGACATGCATGATTTTAACGCGCTTTGGATCGTCTATATCTTTTGTCTGTGTGGTTCATAGTAATGTTGTTTGATGCGTAACCCAAAGGAGGACAATGGTTCTTGATGGAAATAGCAGTAGAGATTAATAACTAATTAAAGTTTAAGTGTTATCCTCAAGCAATTAAAAATTTCAACCCTCTAAAATTCTCTAGACATTTCTCAATAAGTAAGCTGTTTTCCACTTGGTTTGTTTCTTAGTCCCACAGTTCTGCATCTGGTCTAATAGAACTTCTATCTGAACCACCATCAAAGGGAGTCATCAGTCGGCCGAGAATTTGACAATCAGCAAACTTCTCGTGCACCACCTTGTGCCAATTCCTCTGTTGGTATATGGTGTTCTGGTGTCGCTTGCCATGTATCTATTCACCATGAAACCAGAATCATCCTATACGATAGCCCGTCATGCTCTCATTCCAACAGTCAGTTGTCTCCATCTCCAGTTTTAAGGCATTTGTCCTCTCAGTGACTACTTTGGTTTATGAAGTTGGATTCTGAAGCTACCTTCCAAAATTCTTTGAGAAGTCAGAAACCTACTTGCGATCTTTCTTTTTCTATCTGTGGAGCCCTAATTACAGTAGAAAAGGTAAATGGAAATAGCTATTTAGCTTGGTCTGCTTCCATGTAACTCTGGTCTCTTGGCCAAGGTTTCTATGATTACTTGGAGAAAACTTTTAATGAGATTTTAGTTGAGAATTATAGTCAGTGGGATAAACTTGATTATGAACTCTGTGCTTTGTTGTAAAGAACTCTTGAACTAAATATTTTGGCAAATTTCAAAAAATTTAAGACCCTATCATACATTTTTTAAGAAGGCTCAACATGTTTTGCTAATAACATCTAAATGCTCAAATTGTTTTTATCTTCTGGGAGCTGTTCTTTTTAGTATTGGTTTGTCACTCCATCATTGGTTTTGTTTAAGAGTAATTTCTAGGTTAAGTTATTTGGTTGTTAATGCTGT